>CM032229.1:31725000-31817500 GCA_019009955.1 Riptortus pedestris | reverse complement strand
TGTAGATAACCCGTCCCAACTAGCCTAATTTGCAAAAAGTGGACGTTAATAAATAATAATAATACTAAAGATCATATTCCATAATGGCTTAAATCGGACCTGGAATATGGGAGAATTAGAATTATTCGAAATTCAAAAACTCACCATTATTATGAATCATGTCAAAAAATATTCCGTTTTTTTTTATAGTAGTGATGCTCCAAAATTCTCTTTCTATAAATTTTCGTACCATAAATATCCAGTAAAACAAATCGTACTTTCTAGTTTTCAGCTTTCAGTAAACTCCTACATCTCCTCATATATAAAAGTAAAAAAAGTAAAGAATAAATGGCGAGTCGAGATCAGAAGAGAGTTGTAACAGCACTTGGAAAATATGACTAGTTTAAGATCAAACTTAAAAACATATAAAACTAAAACACCATAAAACATTGAACTTGTATATTCATAAAATAATTAATTCAAATTTTAATCGTTAAAAATAACACAATTTATTTACAACCCCTTTATTCAACTACGGCGAATCAGCACGGTTTATCTTTAACTTTTCACTCTTTTCCAGCCTAGGTTAGTTGGCCAAAGGATTTTATTTCATCACTTTGCCATAGCTAAATTCCTACAGCCAAGGATGGATTCGAATCCGTATCTCTAGATCATATGTGGGCAACCATCGGCCACGTGACATTTTGAAAAGGTCCGTCACGCAGGGGCGGCGTAAACTAAGCAGATTTCCCACGCGAAGGTTTAGAATAGAGAAATTTCACGATAACCGAGCAGTTAAGGAAACGGCCGAACTAGCTTTTGGCGGGAAAATCACTCGTCCGTTAGCCACCCAGATTTAATAAAAATGCTAATATCTCAGTTAATATTCAAGATAGAGAATAAATGTATATAACAATATTTTTAGTAAATTTAATTTGCAATAAGATTTATTCTGTACAATTTTTCGATCCAACGTATAGAAACGGAGATATTTCGAATTTTCGAAAATCCTCCTCCTCTAACCACCCCCCCCCCCTCCCACTGGTCCGATTTCAGCCATTAACGAACTTGATCTTCCTTTTTACATAAAACGACTAAATATCAAGTTTGGTAACGATCAAACAAAAATTGCGACTGCTAGAGCGGTAACAGACAAATATATATATATATATATATATATATATATATATATATATATATATATATATATATATATATAAAGTTTTGAACGGACCTTATTTTCGTCATCTACTAGGTAGGATCGATGGACATTTGAAGAAAAATTGCGAAAATTCCGCCATGAGCACAACCTCAATAGCTGATTTCTCTTAAAGGAAATCTGTTAAAACCCAATTAAATAAAAATATTATACTACTTTCTCTTTGAGGAAGATGAGAAGAGATTGGTGGGTTGGCAGTACTTATAAATGCGAACAGTTATTTTCAATGATGGAAGTTAATAAATCGAAACATCGTACAAGGCTGAGTGACGACAATTTGGAAAATTCTTTACGTCTTTGTATCAGTTAATCTAAACGTTGATGGATTAGTTTCCCAAATTCAAACTTAAACCTCTCATTGATTTCGGTGTCACTATTTAACTTTCGTTGTTTATTATAATTCCAAATTTTACTATTACTATACTAAATATAATGCTGTCCCTATATTTTTCATTTTATTTTGATATTTTAATAAATTTTATTATAATAATATTGCCTTATAATTTCATGTCTGATATATATCCTTGACAATTATGAACACTACCTTAAAATGCACTACATTTAAAAGCGGCCAACGAACACCTGATATAGATATACCAAGTTCATTAAGGCGCTTTAACTCCCATGGCTATTCTGAAACCCAAAATGTTATGTAGTTAATAACTTCCAGTCTATGGTGCTACGGCTAGTTTGGACGGGCTATCTACAGGTAAGCAGCCTTTTCAGGCCAGGGTAGATCTTTGGATTTCATTTAGCGAGTCCGTCAGTAAATAAAATTCCGTTTGCCCTTGTGGGAACCTACCCTACAACTCTAGGTTCAAAATGTTTTGGCCCATTCAATCATGTTTTAACGTCAATAAGGTCATTTCAGATAAGCATTTATCTTTATTCTAGTTGATGGCTATTGATGATATCATCTGTTATGGACGGGGGCTCATCATAGTGCATTCAACAGTTCTGTCTGTCAGCTGCCACGATGAAGGACATTGATGCTTCCACAGCTTGTGAATGACAGGAGAATGGACATTCAACAATACTGAAGATAATGTCTTAATCACTGACAAATGTTTAAATTAAAATGGAAACCAAACAATTTAGCAGAGTTTAGAACTTAATCAAGCCCTTAACATAAATATGGCTGTATAAGAGCAATGTTGCTTCCCATATTCCTTTAAAAATACAAAATGTCTTATTTATTTTTCACTCAGTTATAAATATATCGTTTTTACGCTATGGTTGGGTTGTTTAGTCTTCTATGTAATTTTAAACAAGCAGGTATTCATTCAGGGAAATCAGCTATTGAGGTCGTACTCATGACGCGATTTTCGAAAAATGTCCTCAAATGTCCAGCGATCCAATCCAGGAGATGATGAAAATGAGGTCCATTCAAAACAGTTTATATATATGTATATCAGAACTTGAATTGGACTCCAGAAAAATAAGTGTTGACCACCCATTTCATACTAAATCTGCTAGTTGGCACAAAACATTCTTGAGACTACCTGAAACACTTGAATCCTTGAATATACGTTGGTGTGAGTGTGTATGTATTCAGCAATTTTAGCAGATTTCCCTTAAGGGAAATCAGCTATTGAGGTTGTACTCATGACGGAATTTTCGAAATTTTTCTTCAAATGTCCATCGATCCTACCTAGTAGATGAAGAAAATAAGGTCCGTTCAAAACTGTATATATATATATATATATATATATATATATATATATATATATATATATATAAATATATATATATATATATATCTATATATATGTCTGATACCGCTCTCGCGGGCGCGATTTTTGTTTGATCGTTACCAAACTAAATATTTAGTCGTTTTATGTAAAAAGAAAGTTCAAGTTCGTTAACGGCTGAAATAGAACCAGTGGGAGGGGGGGGTTTAGAGGGGAGGATTTTCGAAAATTCGAAATATCTCCGTTACTATACGTCGGATCGAAATATTGTACAGAATCAATCTTATTGCAAATTAAATTTACTATAAATATTGTCATACACATTTATTCCCTATCTTGAATATTAACGAAATATTTGCATTTTTATTAAATTTGGGCCGATAACTGATTTTTGAATTTCCCGCCAAAAGCTAGTTACGCCCTTTGCCGTAACTGTTCGGCTCTCGTATGGAGATTTCTCTATTGTATAACTTCACGCGGGAAATCTGCTTAGTTTACGCAGCCCCTGCGTGACGGACTTTTTATTTTATCGTTACCAAACTCAATATTTGAACATTTCAAGTAAAACTAAATAACATATTCTTTAATGGCTAAAATCCGACCTGTTGGAGGGAACATTTAGAGGGGGGAATTTCAAAAGTTCTTAATATGTCCGTTATTATGTGCCGGATCGAAAAATTGTATAAAGCCAATCTTATTGCAAGCGTAATGTTCTATACATTTTGTTATGTTCGTTTTTCACTATCTTAATTATTCACCATGATATTAGTAATTTTTAGTTTTTGGCCTTCATTAAACCCCCACTCCTACTAATGTCACTATAACAATAAGCTGTTATATCATGAAACACTTTCTTTGAAGACTAAATACCAAATATTGTTCTCATTGAACTTTTGTCTTATGAGATAAAATGAAAATTTGTGATGCACGAGGGAAATATGCTTAGTTTATCCAATACCTCCGTGGTTGACTTTTTATGAAGTAATTTGGTGGTCTTCATTAGCTTTAAATAATAATAGGGAAATATTTTATGTTAATATAAAAAATATAAACCTTTTCGATTTAAAAATACATGAAAATAAAGTATAATTGCAAAACTGATAATTTTGTTTTACAATAATGTCTTTTTGGTCAAATATTACATCACTATTTTTCTAATTAACCAATTGATGGCGGAATTGAAGTTAAATATATCATATTTTTAAAACATTTTGTCAACGCGTCTATTCTGAATAGAAGGAATTTATTCTCTTTATAGTCCACTAATTTTATTCATTATAAGAAATAAGTTTAGTCCACTAATTTTATTCATTATAAGAAATAAGTTGTCATGAAAGTTTTATCTCTCAAATAATAATTGAATGAATTTCTTGAATAGAGTTGTTATTAATTGGGATACCATTTTGTGAGCATTAATGCCCTTTCCCCCGACGTTGGTGGGACATTATGATGTTTAGATTGTATCTTTCTTTTTCGGTCAAGCATTCTTTTCCTTTTTCCCTCCATTACAGCGGCCGACAGTGACAGTGCCACATTTCAAGATTGTAATCTGCTTATTATGATGTCACAGCATGACTTTCGTTAGCAGTAAGTAAATTGTTTTTGATGATAAAGCTTAAACTATAGACTTGGGTAGTCAAGCTAAATTGACATGATTTATGAAGTATTCCTTAACAATGGCAGGAAACGTTTTTATAGTTATTTTAATTCGATTTTCGTACTACCTAAAATTAGAGATTATACTAATGTTATATTTTAAAAATTACTTTAAATAAAACATATTTATATGTGCATATAATTTTTATTAGCAGATTTCCCTTAAGGGAAATCAGCTATTGAGGTTGTACTCATGACGGAATTTTCGAAATTTTTCTTCAAATGTCCATCGATCCTACCGAGTAGATGACGAAAATGAGGTCCGTTCAAAACTATATATATATGTGTCTGTTACCGCTCTAGCGGTCGCAATTTTTGTTTGATCGTTACCAAACTCTCTACTTTCTTTATAATTCAGGCATAACAATCAAGCAATACGTGGTCTAAATTAATGCTGATCCAATGTGATTTGATTGTAGCACAGTTCAGTTGGAAAGCACTCTGCCACTTTGAATATATATTGTGAAGGACTGAGGTATTTTTCTTTATGTATCAAAATGCTCAAATTGCCAGAGGGGCAAAACTGGGGAGTAGATGAAAGTTGTAGTCTGCATACTCATACTGTCTAACAGTCTGCTTTTACAGCATACCGAGGGATGACTGTCTAAAAAATCTGGCCTTGAATTTACAGGTGTGAATGGAATTTTCCGCTAAATGCCTTTATTGCTGGAAGGTCTGATGCAGAAGAAAATGGAAAACCACAGGATATCCTTGTGTCCATCTTACTCCGTTGTTCGATTACTTGAAAATCAGTTTTACCTGTTCACGAGATCAATTACCAGGTTTAGCCTGCACCATACAAAGTGTAAAATATACATTTAACTATATTATTTAGTATAAAATATAAAGAAATGGTAAAATAAAAATTTCAACAAAAACGGAATTAGTTTGTGAACTGAATAAATTAAAATAACTCGAAATATCTAGGAATTATGATTAAAATAGTTAACAATAGAATTAATTACGAGTATATTAAGTTACAATGTTGAATTGGATTATTAACAATTGCTTTGATGAATTCATAGTAGTATTACATTACAAAAGCACGAAATTAATTATTTTATTAATTCATTTTTATGTATTTATTGTTTGCAGTATGCGTTTCGAGTAATTAGATGTATTTTTTGAAAAAGGGGAATTGGTCAGCTTATCATTTCCCCATTTTTGGTTATAATTTCTTGTTTTAAAGTTAGACGAAGTGGTGTTGTTAGTGAGCAATAGTTCAGTAAATTCTTTAGTACTTCCACATGCACTTGTGTTTATAATACTAAAGTATAATTACGTTTTAGCAGATTCGGGATTAGGAAATCAGCTATTGAGGTTGTACTCATGACGCGATTTTCGAAATTTTTCTTCAAATGTCCATCGATCCTACCCAGAAAATGACGAAAATGAGATCCGTTCAAAATTGTATATCTATCTATCCATCTATATATATATTTGTCTGTTACTGTTCTAGCGATCGCAATTTTTATTGTATCGTTACCAAACTTGATATATAATCGTTTTAAACAAAAAGAAAGATCAAGTTTGTTAACAGTTGAAATCGGACCAGGGGGAGAGGGGGTTTAGAAGGGGAGAGTTTCGAAAATTCTTAATATCTCCATTATTATGCGTCGGATCGAAAAATTGTATAGAACCAATCTTATTGCAAATGTAATGTTCTATAAATGTTGTTATGTACATTTTTTCACTATCTTGATTATTTACTGAGATATTTGATTTTTTTAGTTTTTGGTCTTCAGTAAAGCCCCACTCCTACTTATCTAATATTTTCAATATTCTATTATGTTATGAAGCACTTTATTTGAGACATAAATAGCAAATATTTTCTCATTGAACTTTTAGGTTTTGAGATAAATGCAAATACGTGGCGCACGTGGGAAATCTGCTTAGTTGACGCAGCCCCTGCGTGACGGACTTTTTTTACAGTTTATTGCCCAGAGAGGATTTGCGCGTTGAAGTAGTCAAGTTTATATTGTGTTTTCACGGTTTAAAGAGTCTTCATACTCTGAAGATGGAAATTTATAATCTCCGTCAGTGAAGGAACTTTGATGTGTAGGTCTTTGTGATCAAGCTAGCTTTTAGCAGATTTCCCTTAAGGGAAATCAGCTATTGAGGTCGTACTCATGACACGAGTTTTGAAAAATTTCCTCAAATGTCCATCGATCCTACCCAGGAGATGACGAAAATGAGGTCCGTTCAAAATTATATATATATATATATATATATATATATATATATATATATATATATATATATATATATATATATTTGTCTGTTAACGCTCTAGCGGTCGCAATTTTTGTTTAATCGTTACCAAACTTCATATTTAAGCGTTTTACGTAAAAAGAGAGATCAAGTTCGTTAATGGCTGAAATCGGACCAGTGGGAGGGGGGGTTTAGAGGGGGGGATTTTTGAAAATTCGAAATATCTCCGTTACTATACGTCGGATCGAAAAATATTATAGAATCAATCTTATTGCAAATTAAATTTACTATAAATATTGTTATATACATTTATTCTCTATCTTGAATATTAACTGAGATATTTGCATTTGTATTCTGCATGTGCTCGGCAGCAGTGGCTATGTTCGGACTTTCCGCCGTGAGCTCTGGCGGCCGTTTTTGTAATTATTCGTCCCTCTCGTGAATAGGTTTAGAGGTTACTTACTACTACAGCTGTTATTAGGCAGATTTCTCTATTGTAAAACTTCACGTGGGAAATCTGCTTAGTTTACGCAGCCCCTGCGTGACGGACTTTTTTTGAGCTAACCTCTGCAGTTCAACATGTCTGGCGGCCTGCTAGATTACAATCTTTCTGTTTGTCGTAAGCGCCACCGCTTGTTTTTGTGGGGTTCACCACTTGTGTGCAGGACTACTTGCATGTTATACACTTCTGCGCTTGTCCTTAACGATTTGAAGGAAGATGACATTCTGAAACCCCAAACAAAGAGGGTTGAAACAAAGCTAGAATGTAGATTATCCTATTGTTCAAAGTAGTATCGGCGACCCCCCAGACTTACTGGGCAGGTAGGTATATCCCGGTAATCCCCTGGAGACTCCCAGAGACCAACTTTCAATTATCATATTTATGAAGGCCGATTGAGTTGGACTAATAATGAAGAGGTCTGGTTGGCGGATTGTCCCCTCCCGCGGCCCAATTAGAAGCAAGGAAGCAATTAGATGGGACAAAGCTCCTCCAACTTTATCTCCACCATTGTCTTTATGGATGTCAGGAACCTCCGCCCCCGATCCTCTTTACTTCTCCCATGGTTTTTGTTCCCTCTCCCTTAACCGCTTATTTGATACCAATACGTGGGGGCCTTTTATATCCATAAATTATCTCTTCACAGTCATTAATTTCGTTCAGCTCTAATCGGGACTTGAAATGAACCACTATATCTGTTTTGTGGTGTAACTAAAAAAGAAAGAAATCTCAATGACTTTTCATTCGATCCTTCAATACATCTATATCAACCTCAATAATTATTACTAATTTTCATTATTAATGCTTCAATGTTCAGGTAATTAAAAATTATATAACTAAAACTTGTGTTCACAAATTTTATCATATTTGAACCCACATATAGTAAAACTGTTAAGTTCTAAGAAATTAAAAGTGTATTGTTATTTGAAAGTGTTATCAGATGACTTACTTATGCTGAACTCGGGGCTCAGGTTAGCTATGTGAGTTAAGGCGTTGTTCTAAATCTCAGTCGGTAAACCCAGAACGGTAGGTTCGATTTCGGCCTGGGCAATAGGAATGTGTTTAGTGTCAAACTCATTAAATAAAATATTTATTCCCATCCAAAAAAGGGTGGTAGCTTATTGATAACTGGTCCCAATAAGCCATACTTGCAAAAAGTGGACGCTAATAAATAACAACAGTCTTTTCAAATGACTACCTCAAACTGCTTAATGTATATCATTTTAATTAGTAGAATTATGCATATTTATTTAACTGAGTTACCCTGTACTATTTAGCATACTTCTCTAAACTATTATTTTTTTTAATAATTTGGGTTCTTTCAATTAGAGTAAAAAAATTCCCTTTACTCCAACCAGAAATCGTATCGAGTTATCCTTCATATGTATACCTAACTTTAACGGCTGGTCAATTTTTATTAAGGGGTTAAAATTATTCTGGTGTATAATGCCTTTCTATATGAAAATAATGTAATAATATTTCAAATAAGCGTTTTTAGGAATAAGTTCATAAATTATGGATAGAAGGAGACATTTGTTTATGGGGACATACGTATAGAAAATTTATAATGATAGTTTATAGTAATTGAAAGGATAGCCACATAGGGGTGCATATAGTGACCAGATTTTTCATGAGCTGTGGTAGCACGCAGATGACGTAAGGCCATTTTATATTCTTTATTTTTCCTTGCGTAAGAACCCTTTCAAAACAAATCCAAAAATTTAATGATTGCGTCAATAACATAATCAATAATCATGTTTTTGTTCTGTATAGTACAACAGTTGTAGAACATTACGAGAAATTCACGATTTTACATTTTAGCTACTTTTAAACCCCCACCGGAATTTAAATTTTCTTTTTGTGATTCAATAGCTAATTGGACTTTTATTTCGATCATAATTTTATAATTACGTTTCACTTTATGCTTTACACAACAAAACAATATACATGTAGAATGTAATGTGAATGATTTGAATGTTACGTGCAGAAAATAAAGCCCCTTTGTGTATGTGTAGTGGGATGGAGGGTAAGAAAGTAAAGTTGGGATGAGAAAAAAACTATAGGCCAAAGCACACTAATGAGCTTGAAATTGTTTTTTTTTTTTTTTTTTTTTTTTTTTTTTTTTTTACATGACGTTAAAAATTGAGTTTGAAAACTATCCAACAAACATTTACACAAATGTTCAGCAGCCATTTATATTTGAGTTCATGACACAAATGAGAGAGTGAGAGAGAATATTTAACAGACCTCAGCATTGTTACAACATTAATGGAAATTCGTAAAGATTTCATAAAAAAATCGCGTCATGAGGGCGTTGCCAATAAATAATTTCATAAAGTGTCGTAGCCAAGGTATAAATTGATGTCCTTAATATGGAGACGACCAATTGCACCTGACCGATAGATAATTCCCATCCTCAGCCTTCAGGTGTCGTATTCCAGACCCATTGGTAACCACCAATAACCTCCCCACGGAGATAACAGCCTTATTTCCCTGATTAATATTTATCTAGCGATCTGTTATTCAGATGGCCGGCCCTTATCGCCTTGTTAGCGTATCATTGGGCGAATCCTCCTTCAGTGTTGCCATTTTAAATGCCAACTGTATAATGGGATTCCAGCAATGGAGGGCATTAAAGGATTTCCATAATTCAAAGGTATTCACTATTTATTGGGAATTGTTAATTCTAAAATTAGGCTTTCATCTCTAGTGGAATAGTCCTTTGAATTTTTGAGCTACTAAAAAACTTGTTATTTGAAAACATTTTATCACTGATATTAATTGAACCTTATCTTTTTTTAAACACGTTTTCGGAATAATGCTTAGGGCTGCAAATTATTCCTTCAACAATATGTTCAATAATATGTTTTGTAAAATAAATTAGGAAGATTCATTAATATAATAGTAATATATTTATTAAGAGTAGCATACTTATAAACTTCTCTAAGACTTAGAGATTTATATTAATAAATGTTTACCTCAGTTCTTCGCTCAAATCCTTCACAGTAGAATCTCACTGTCTTATTCTGATGATTTGATGTTGTAATCTTACTCTAACTCTATAGCCTATAGCCTAGTCACGAATTCTCGCAGACTTATGTAATTGTCCCATTTCTTTTGATATTTTGAGTACTATTCCTCGTGATTCAAACGTCTTGGTTAATCGTTAGTTCATAAAAACTATTTCTGTAATGTTGAAAATGAGTCTTATTTTGTTCTCGTTTCCGAAGTAGGCCAAGGTAACAACGTTTTATCAGCAGATTTCCCTTAAGGGGGCGATCACACAATTTTCAAAACATTTTCTCTAATGTCCGTTCGTTCTGCCTAGAAGAAGACGAAAGAAGGTTCATTCAAAATTAGTAATTAATATATATATATATATTTACCTGTTACCGGCGATACTCTTATCTGATATCTATTTCTCACAATTTTTATATGATCCTTAGCAAACCCAATATATAAGTGTTTCATGTAAAACTCGTTAATTTTCGAAATCGGACAAGGAGGGGGTGGTGGCTAGGGTGAGGAATCTAACTTTCGAAATATCTCGTTAATATGAATCGGACAAAAAAATCCTAAATAACCAATATTGATCCAAATTTAATGTTACATAAATTTTGAAAACAATTTTTTTAAAAAAAAAAAACAAGAATATTAAAGGATATTTGTATTTTTTTTTAATGTTCGTTCATCAGTTAACAATTCCCACATTTAATCACAACCAATTATTGTTTTTTAAAGGACTTTTATTATGTCAAATTAAAAAAAATACATGGCGTGATAACGTCATGAATTATGATTTCATGTTCTTGACGCAAAAATTTGAAAAAATTTATTTGATCCAAAACATACTCGATATTATTCAAAACTAAAGATCATATTCGTCAATGGCTGAAGTCTGACTAGGAATAAGGGGGGGGACGATTCAAAAATATAAAATATCTTTGTTATTATGAGTCGGATCGAAAAACATTTTAGAACCAAATTAGTAGAACTGTAGATGGTCTACAACTGTTGTTCTATAATTTTTTTTTTTTTTATAATGCATGAGCAATTATTACTATTTTCATTTTGTCAGTCTTCAATAAACTCTCACTTTCACTCATCGGATTTTCACTTTGAATTCAAGAATATACGGTGAAATGAGATAACTAGTGTTGTCATACCAGAAATGGGAAACTGCTTAGTTTACGCAACCTTGTCTTTTTTTTTCATGGAAAATGAGGAGGAATTACTTGGATGATTTAATCTTAAATTAGTGCTGCCTTGATTAGAGAGACCTTACGCCTAGAGCTGAATGAGCAAAGGTACACGGGAAGGCACTCACAGCTGTACAAGGATGAAGCCACGGCCATTAGTTAGGTGCTAAGTTGTAATTTCCCAACTCCAATAGGACCACCATATATATTTGTGCCACAGATGGATCAACATTTCGTCGGAGACAAGTCATCACAGCTGGGATACAGCTATTAAAGTCGTTGATTATTCTAAGGAACGAGATTCGTTGCTCGCGTAGGCTTGGAAAATTTATTTGGTTATGGACTCAAAGATTGAAATCGTTCAAATGAAATCTATTTAGAAATTATGGTATGCCTGCAGATGTATTTCAATTGACATTAAAAGGAGAAAGAAACGTGAATTAGGAAAAAACTTCGACACAACATATTTCCTCTTTTAAAAAAAAAAAAAAAAACTGGAATAACTTTCTTAATATTTGCGTTATGGAATAATGGATTGTAGAGCAATAGTTTTACAAGATATGTTCTATGACTTTGAAAAATGTTATAGCCTCGTAAAGTTTAACAATTGATAAATCTACATACTAGTAACATAACTGCACCTTTAGTAGATAGTAAGAGGGGGTCTCTTTACATAAAATGATTAAATATCAAGTTTGATAACGAACAAGGGTGGCAAAGCAAACAAAAATATATGTATGTGTGTGTGTGTGTGTGTGTGTGTGTACATAATAGAAAAACGAGAATTTAATTTTGAAGTCATGAGATGTCAACATCAATTTTTTTTCTTTGTTCTAGCTCTCACTTTCCAACTGATGTAATATTAAGTATAAATATATAATTCTACGCTCTTTGAGTGTTTTGGGATATAAATATTCCTCGAGGATACTATATTTATGTTACAAAATCTGTTATCCAAAAAATCGTTGAGCTAATACGTAACAATAATAAAATGCAGTGTTGTAGCTACAAGACATTGTTGTAGGCACTTTCGAAAATCCTGCATGGCAAGACTTTTAAAACAATAGAAATGCAATTTACACTAACATAACAAGGGGCTGACAATGAAAATGGATCAAAGAGGACTGAAGCTGAGAGAAATCAAATGGACAGTTCGTGCTTAGAATCACAAATTGTTAAAGAATACGTGAAGAGATTCCAGTCGTTTTGACACGACTGAGAATAGGACACTCTTTTCTCACACACTCATATTTATATTTTAAAAAAGGAGGACCATATAAGTTTTGAGTGCAAAATAAAATTTTCAATAAAACAAATTCTGTTACTGTAGAGTAAACAAGGAAATTTACAACTTCCTTAAACATGCGCCAACTATTCACAGAAATAAATGTAAATATTGTATATTAATGTCCTTATTATTATTTAAATGTAATTATCCTTCCTATATCTTGTGTATCGCTTGATATGATACTAATGAAGAATGGAGATTATCATTATTATCATAGTTACTATAAAAATAGGTAATTGACTTAAAATTGATATTCTCATGCTGTTTTATTAGTTAATTAATTGACATGTATGTGTGTATTTATATTTACTATAGGCCTCTATGATACTAGTAACATCTACTAATACCATAAGGGCTAGACTTTGGCTAAAGGTATTTAATAGCCTATAAACTGTCTATATACACACAACTCTCACAATACTCTGATTTATTTGTTTTTAGCAGATTTGCCTTAAGGGAATTTGTCTTCAAATGTCCATCGATCCTACCCAGGAGATGACGAAAATGAGGTCCGTTCAAAACTATATATATGTAGACAAATATATATATATATATATATATATATATATATATATAAATATATATATTTGTCTGTTAACACTCTAGCGGTCAATTTTTGTTTAATCGTCACCAAACTTGGTATTTAATCGTTTTATGTTAAACGGAAGATCAAGATCGTTAACGGCAGAAATCGGACCAGTGGGAGGGGGGGTTTAAAGGGGGAATATCGAAAAATCTCCGTTATTATACGTCGAATCGAAAAATTATATAAAATCAATCGTATTGCAAATTAAATGTACTATAAATATTGTTATATACATTTATTGTCTCTCTTGAATATTAACCGAGATATTAGCATTTTTATAAATTGTAACGGAGGAGCTATGGTTCCCGCAGAAAGCTTGTTCGGCACTCGTATGGAGATTTCTCTATTGTATAACTTTACGTGGGAAATTTGCTTAGTTTTCGCAGCCCCTGCGTGAATGACTTTTATTCAATGGTTCTTGTTTTGTTGATTTTTGACATCTTTATACATATTATTTATATTCTTGGTTAATGTTTTCTTCGTTACTTGATTTTTGTTTATGATTTTTGAATTCTTTTAAAAGTAAATTCCCCTTTTAATGAAGTGCCCTTAATAAACAAATGAAATTGTTGTGCAGTGAAAGCTATTTCCAGCTGTAATAATGTAAGTTTAACTGGATCTATTTCTTATTCTTTTTATGTCTGACAGTGCAAATATGTTCGTTTTATTACCCTACTAAATGTATATTGAAATAAACTTTCGGAAAATTGCTTCTGCCCTAAGTGAGAATATGTTTTAGCAGATTTCTCTTAAGGGAAATCAGCTATTGAGGTTGTACTCATGACGGAATTTTCGAAATTTTTCTTCAAATGTCCATCAATCCTAGCTAGTAGATGACAAAAATGAGGTCCGTTCAAAACTGTATATATATATATATATATATATATATATATATATATATATATCTGTTACCGCTCTAGCGGTCGCAATTTTTGTTTTATCGTTAACAAACTCGATGTTTAGTTGTTTTATATAAAAAGAAAGATCAAGTTCGTTAACGGCTGAAATCAGACCAGTGGGAGGGTGGGGGGGGGGGTTAGAGTGGATGATTTTCGAAAGTTCGAAATATCTCCGGTACTACACGACGGATCGAAAAATTGTACAGTACCAATCTTATTGAAAATTAAATTTACTATAAATATTGTCATGTACATTTTTTCCTATCTTGAATATTAACCGAGATATTCGCATTTTTATTAAATTGGGGTGCCTAACGGACGAGAGTTACTTTCCCGCCAAAAGCTAGTTCGGCCGTTTCCTTCACTGGATCGGCTACGTGAAATTTCTCTATTGTAAAACTTCACGTGGGAAATCTGCTTAGTTTACGCTGCCCCTGCGTGACGGACTTTTTAGACTTGTCTTATTATTTCGTGTAGTTCACAAACAAAAGTAATGTTACATTGGATGAAATACACCAACAAAAAAAAATAACGGCTGTTAATGATACTAAATAGCTTCTGTTTAGAAGTAATTTAGATCAATGATTTGTTTAGTGGTGAATCAAATGACACCACGCAAACATTGTTTGTCGGCATGGCAAAGAAATTATTGTTGAGGCTGAATGGCGTTCGTTACCCTTGCCAGGGCTAGACCAACTCCGTTCTAAATAGTACAGCAATGGATTCTGTCTGAACAATGCGCCGATTAAACCAATCGCCATTTAGTTCTGCCCTTTCGAAACTAATTGGACCCCCCCCCCCACAGTTGGATCATTAGTGCCTGTCCTGAGAACTGCTGAGATGCACGCCATAGGTGTCCCTCTAACGGCAATGATTTCGATACTACCATTAGTCTGTAAACACAATTTTGTATAAGAAGGTACTGTATAGACATTTATTTCGGCCTAAAAATAACTATTTTTATTCATTACCAAAAGAAAAATAAATAAAATACCTATTTAAAAACGTAACTGTATTTTTCGGGGGGGGGGAGACTAACTCCTGACTTCCAATAAGTCTACTTTCAATAAGGTCATAAGATATTTGAAAATTTTAGCAGATTTTCCTGAAGGGAAATCAGCTATTGAGGTCGTACTCATGACACGAGTTTTGAAAAATTTCCATTTTTTTTTTCCATTTTTGAAAAATGTCAATCGATCCTACCCAGGAGATGACGAAAATGAGGTCCGTCCAAAATTATATATATATATATATATATGTCTGTTAACGCTCTATGATCGCAATTTTTGTTTGATCGTTACCAAACTCGGAATTTAATCGTTTTATGTAAAACGGAAGATCAAGTTCGTTAATGGCTGAAATAGGACCATTGGGAGGGGGGGGGGTTGGAAGGGGGATTTCGGAAAATTCGAAGTATCTCCGTTATCCGACGCATTGGATCGAAAAATCTTATTGCAAATTAAATTTACTATAAATATTTTTCTATACATTTATTCTGTATCTTGAATATTAACCGAGATATTTGCATTTATATTCTTTGTGTGGTCGGCAGGAATCGGCTATGTTCAAGACTTGCCGCCAAGAGCTCTGGCGGCCGTTTCCGTAACTATTCGTCCCTCGTGAATAGGTTTAGAGATCCCTTACTACTACAGTTGTTATTGGGAAGATTTCTCTATTGTAAAACGTCACTTGGGAACTCTGCTTAGTTTACGCAGCCCCTGCGTGACGGACTTTATTCATTTCATACATAAAGCTAGAATGCGATTTCTGTTCCCTTTCCTAGTATTCCTGAATAAATAGTTAATGATTATTAATTGCTTTTATTTTCATATATTTCAGTTGTCTTTTCACGAGCAACATCGCCTAGCAGCAAAAGTACATATAAAAATGAAATTACATTCAAATGTTTAGATTATTTTTACCATTTGATTACTTGATCGCGGTTACACAAAATATACATACTTGAGTAAATCGCTTCAATGGCGTGTCACCAAAAAAAATAATTAAAGCTGGAATAGTTTTGGACTGCAGAAAATATTGACTCCAGTTATGATTTCTTTACAATTTTTTTTTAGTAGAGGATATAATATGATTATCCTATGAACAAAGATAGGTAAAGAAGTATCTAACCTTTTAAGCCTCAAAATAACTCGACTGGTTTATGTCTGCCTGGCGTCTCCTCACAACTGGATCAAAAATCTATATCTGTAAAATGTAAATTTTTATTTCAATTAGAAATAACGGGACATCAATCAAGATATATGTCCTCACGAGAAATAATATATTCTCGAAGCCATCTTATTCATTAATTCTATCAATAGTATTGTCATTTACATTTAGATGTGTGGCAGCCTTGTAAGATAGAATTTCAGACACAAATCCACCGATCCCCGTTGGACTGTAATTAATCGAAAAGGTAATCAGAGGGTGGGGGTAGGTAAGGGAGGGGGGAGGCAATCACAGAGCGAGTGAGAGAGAGAGAGAAAGGTTCTGTCCGACAATTTGTGAGGGTTAATTTCAACCCCCTCCCCCCAGCAGGGCAGCCAATCTTCTGATAGGCACGCATAATTTAAATTTAGTATCCCACTTTCCTCTTCCACCACCTTCCTCTAATATTTTGCCTCCGAATTAGTATCCTCACCGCTCTCAGTTACATATCATATATTCTCGGCTTTTTGCTGAATTACAAGCCAGCTGTTTTTCAAAAAATTAACTTTTGAAATAAATGAATTTCAACTCTTTGACATGTATAATTATGCAGCGTAAAGGATAAAAATTATTTTGTAATCAAATTATATACCTTTCATTTTCTGAATTCAAATATTACATTCTTAGATTTTTTATTTCAAAAGGCATACATTCAAATTAATACTGCACGTGTTACAATTTATGCATCACCCACTGCATAACTATATTCGTTTTTATTATATGTTTTATTCCATCCAATAAAAATTCAAATATCTTAATGTTATTATAGCTGATCAGAACAGGTACTACTTATTTACCACTACCTTTCTATTAAGGTAGTATTTATTTGATACTAGTTGTTAAGAGTGATTTACAGTTAGACCTCAGAGACTATTTAAGAATGATATTCAAAAGCATGTAGTTCTTCACAACATTATGTAACATCGTTCATTGTTTGCTGAGTAACTTATGAAAAACCAATTCTCCTTCATAGGTTCTCGGATTACAAAGTTGAATAAATTGAAGTTCTCATTTTGAAGAAAAATGGAATTTAATTTGGGAAGGAATAGACAGAAATTATTCAATTAGGGTTGACACTGAATGATGGTTAATTGTTAATTCTTGTATTTTCTTGGGGTTCTTGAAATATACTGGGCTTAAGTTTCATTTTAATGTAAAAATATTGTTTTCTGTATTTCAATTGTTTGATCTTTAAAATTGTAATTGGAGTTGTATTTGTGGGAATTAATTAGTTGTACATTGTTGTAGACGAATTTATAATGTAATCATTTTTATAACTTTTGTTGCACTTTTGATCTCTGTTTCTTAATTTTATTTTTATATTATTTACTTAATTTACACCAATCGTGAGTCAGGTTCCCCTTGGTTATAAGAATTCATTAGATAAATGGCTCGTTAATTCCCAAAGTTATGGATGAAAAAGGGTGTCAGCCTGTATATAACTAGATTAGCCCTTTTAGCATAAAGTTAATTTGAATAATTAATTAATGAATATTTTTCATTCCTTGATGCATTCTGGTAGTTCAAGGGCGTCTTTAATCAATACTGGATATATTAATTTCAAGGTAGATGAATAGTTAGTTCCTTAAAAATAAATAAATGTTTCTTTGTGTATATTACTAGTAAATAATATTATAAAATAGTAATAATTGATAATAGAAATAAAATAAATTGATAATAAAATAAAATAGTATTAATAATTGATTATTGACTTGAGGTAGAAGAAGTAGACGCTGGGACCGCCCACGTTGGAATGAACAGTGGATTAACTTGAGTCATACTTTTGGATCTTCTCTACACAAAAATATCTCTTGCCCACTTACGCTTCTGACGTCGTCTTGGGTGTTGAGGAATGTGGGCAGATGAGAATGACTCGACTAAAGGATTAGGATATCCGGGAAAGAGAGAGAGAAATTTCTGATATCGAGATTTTGGGAGGGTATGGACAAAATAAACGTTGAGGCCATTATGGAGAGCTAAATTGGATACCTAAAATGGGGGATCTGTAATTTTGTGGAATATTCCGGTTTGGAGGGCTTGGAACTTCTTGGGATTTTATCGTTTCGTGGAACCCAAAAGTTCAAGTCCGAATGTCCATATTGGACTGAGTTCTATTGTGTAAATCATTCGTTTGTAATGCAATGATAGTTTAGATCTGTTGTTTTGTAGTTTTACTTGAAGTCTGTATTTAATTTTTGTTTTTTTTAATTTGATGTGAGGTTTTCAAGTTAGTCGCTTGTCAAATATGAGTCCTCAATACTTAATTTGTGATTTTTAAGGAATAGGTGTGCTAAATGTTACGTGGCTTGCTTTTTTTGCTTTTGACCTTGATACTCCACTGGGTCGCCAGGATTTAAGCTGAGCTAGGCATTCTTGTAGAGGTGTGGAAGCCATTTTTGGTCCTTGGTTGGACGTTAAGTTTGCAGTGGTTAAGGGGGTGGAGCATCATCTGCATACGTAAGAAGGGAAAACTCAGGTCTGATGTGATGGGATAAGTATAGATAAAGAACATAAAAGGACTTAGGGTGCCTCCCAGTGGTACACCTTTTAGATCAGGAAATAAGGGAGAGACTGAGGAACCAAATGGAACTCGAAAGTGTATATCAGAAGGGTATGTTTTAAGGATGAGGGAATAAGTAAATGGGAGTGTCTATTGAAGTTTGAACAATAAACCTTGGTGCCAAACCTTATGAAAAGCTTTGACTACATCAAGGAATACTCCAAAGAAGTACTTCTTGTTTTCCAACTAGGAGGAGAGAAATTTAACTATTCTATGCTGGATTGGGATGGCCCAAAATCAAATTGATGGGGTAGGTTGGGGTTGAAATCATGGGGGTCAAGGAGTGGATATGGGCGTTTAAGGGTGAGCTTTTCACGGATTTTTCCCATTTTAGGATAATGTGCAATGGAGCAGTAGGAAGAAGGAAGCTTTGATGGTTTTCTAGGTTTAGGGATCATATGGATGGCATATAAATAAGTGTTATCCTTATAAAATTATAACATTAAATTAAGTTGGTAAAGTTACTTATACTCTTGATTTGTAATCTTGTAGTTAAGTAAAGTTTACATATTAAATAAACTGTGCTCTATATAAATTATTCTTCGCTTGAGAAATTAATTCATATCCTAGTCATATGCTGAAGCTGCTTTGTGTTCTTTCATTGACCATCTTTCTGGCCGCTCCTCTTCCGACATTGATCTGCCTAAAGTAGAGCTAACGTTGATCCATGAGTCTGGGCATAAGCAGAGTTTCTAGATCCCAAATTATTGTGTGAAAGCACGGACGAACGCGTCCCATCGTCCCTCTTACGGATTACATATGGCCCAATCCCTGTTAATATCTTTTATCTTTTTCCCCCATTTTATTTTCATCATTAAACTCATATATAAACAATAAAACATTAAATGGGACAACTTGATGACTATATTAGATGTGAATAAATGATTGAATGCCTTAATCATTTACTCCAAGATCAGTGACTCTCAATATCTTGGTGAATTTCTTCTTGAAGGTTTCTAGGAGACTTAAATACTGAGGTGATTAATTTATAATAGATATGTAACATTGTGAGTTATGAATTGTAATATAAATTTAATGAAAGTACTGTTTTTGTTTTCATTATTATTTCCTTCCTATTGATAATGAATGATGTTTATTTATTGAATCATTTATTCTGTTTCAACATACAGCCTAATTAAATCAAATACACTCTCGCTCATCATTGTGCAATACGGGAGCAGTTGATAAAAATAAAACATTTGATATGAGATTAATTAATTCTCTCGTTACTTAAGCTCAAAATAATTAGATGTTTGTTTTACATAATTTTAAATATATTTGATATTTGAATATTTAGGAAAACGAATTGGTTTACTATGTTTAATCCTAATTACTTCGCTATAATTGGATCTAATGAGAAGTTATTACAGTTAGTGACGCCAATAACTCACTAACTATAGACGTGAGCAAAATTCTGTCAACTCCAAGTAAAAATAAGGTTTCACTTCTATATCGTTAAGAATGTTTTTTTTTTTTAATTATTTATAACATGATATGTAAACAGTGTTATGAATATTACGACCTCATTGGCATATACTTTTTGATACGCTTTAGTTGATTTTATAACTCAGATGTGACATAACGAATAAGAGAAGCATTTATTTTGTTTGCAACTGAATTACACGAAATCTTAAGGGAAATAAGGATATCCTTCACTTCAGACAAATCAAACATCTTATCATTTTAGCTACTCATTAAGTTCACTCCATACACTACAAGACACCTACACTAGTCACCCCACTGCCCTGAAAATAAAAGATGAAATGCAGAACTTTAGTTATTCGGGGTATTACATCCAAGGCTTACAAACGAGTGGGGCTACTGTTTTCAAATTAAGAACTGTTACGATTGAAAACAAACCCGAAATCGACTCCATGAGGACATTTTACATGCCATGCAAAACAACTAATTAAAAATGAAAACAAAGTGGAAGAACAGAAGCACGAACAATGAATTACGTAGCTGTCATAAAATATAAATTTCCGCGTGACCATCTAATATCAGGAGTTCTAGAAGAAAAGAGGTCACACTCTCTCAGACATAGAATAGCCTACGCCAAATTAAAATATAGTTATTTAATGGCGAAACAAAATCCATCAGCAATTCAAGAAACGTTGACCTGGAAATTAACTACACACTTACTGACTCCCAAAAACTAATTAACTCACAATTTCCATAAAAAGGCACTTTTGACAGATGGCAGCCTGTTCTGATCACAAATATTCACTTATCAAGAAATGGCATGTAAATATTCAAAATAAAATTTTAATAGTAGATTTCGAAATTCAGGAAGGATTTGAAATTTTCGATTTAATCGTATTATATATTATTCGTATAGCTTATACAATTTGAAGAATGTATTCATGTTTTTAAAAGTTCTGTCAGTTTCCTAGTTGTATCTTTTGAGAGAACTAGCATGTAATCCCCATGATGCGGAACATAAATAAATATTTAGGGGCAATTTGAAAATCAATTATTCTTTTAATTATGTTTATGTTGCTATGAAAAATGAAAATTCAGAACATTTTTTATTTATTTATACAGGAGCAGCCGCATCTTGGCGATTTGGCTCAATGTTTCACAATGTAAAATGAAAACAACAATAAAGAAAAATAACAAAAACTGAAACAACAAATAAAAAAAATTAAATACAACAAATAATCATTAAATACTAGTAATAAATAAAATTAATAAACATTAGACTAGTAATAAAGACAACAATTTAAAATGGTTTTAATAAAAAAATTATGTTATTCCTATATATTAGTACATTTATTTTATTATTATTTTTTAGAAAATCAGAACATAAAATAATGTCTTTTGACTACAGACTCTAAATAATTATATTGTTATAATATTATCATTATCTTATTCACGCAATCGCACAGGGGCTTTGTACTTTATAAGACACATTTACGGGCTACGGGTTATGGTAACAACCCCTTGCGTTATATGATTATTGACATTAAGAAGTGTAATATCTTGAATAGTATGAGTCCATTCAACATATTACGGCTGGATGTGAAATACTTGCAATGGCACAATAACGTGGCAAAAGTATACCACCAATCTCTAGCAGATAGAAATGCGGCATGGAAGACAGGAATGTCGCTTATTATCGCTATAATCCTCAAAAATTATTAGAAACAGATAATGTAAAGATATATTGGAAAGAAGCGATGATAACTGACCATGCTGTGTGCATCATAACTAACCGGATATTCTCATTATTGATAAGATCAATATGACAGCTGATATTATTGACATTGTAGTACCCAATGATGAGAATATTCGAAAATCTCATGCCGAAAAAATTAAGAAAATATCAAGACTTAGCTATCGAGTTCAAAGAGGTGTATACAAGCTGAAGTCTGTCATACTTACGGCTATTATAGTAAGTTCAAATGGACAAAAACAACAATAGCAGGCACCAAGAATTTAAATCTGCCAACAGAAATTATAAAAGAAGCACAGCAAGGGGTACTTCTTGATGCTGCAAGAATTGTGCGAAAATTTCCCTTAATATATGTCACTATTACAAACTCCATATAGGGTGGATTTTTCCCCGATATGAATTTGATTCCAGTTTTACTGAGTACAAACCTATAAATGTATATGAACTGTGAACGTGTTCCTGTCACAACTATAATTCAGGCTTTGATGACATTTCGTGTAAAATAGTTACCTTTCTCAGGGACAACAATTTTAAAAATTTATTATTCAATTCACTTAATAATAACAAATTTAAACGTTTTGGCTAGATATTGTCACAAAACTTACTTCCTAAATTCTTAAACTTCTAACGTGTTATAAAAATGGAACTTGAATTGTTCCGATGAATATTCTGAAATGAATAAAATTAGTCCTATAATATAATAATAAGCCGAATTTAAAATATAATAAATTAAATAAAATACACATATAATTCACAGATATTATAACTTCTATTTGATGAATTTAAAATTTGGTTTAATATATATATAAACAGAGCTATTTTTATTCATTCTGACTATTCATTGGAGATTTAAGATTTTAATTGTAGACGTTTAAGAATTTATGTAGTAATTTTCATATCTGTATATAGTAAAAAAATTCCATTTTGTTTATCCGATTGAAAATATTGATATAATATTAATGAAATTGTAGGCCTAGAGGAAAGGGAGGGATTTAACTGAAACGTCGCCAATGCTGCAATTTTAATTTTATTTTTACTCATGCAGCCCAGGAGCATTTAAACTACAACTTTTACCAAATTACTGTATTTTCGTTTCATAAGAATATATAGACACACACAATATACATATATATGTATTTACACTGCTCAAACAAGTGTGCAGAACGAATTTCATTATTCATGCAATAAGCGGTAGTAGTAGAAAACGAAGCTGTGCATAGAAAGTTGAAAAGAACAGTATGAAAATCAATAATGAGAAAGAAGATAAGTGGTGAACTTTGGCTTAAGCCTGGAGGAATTAGATTACATGCTACTGTTGTTCCTTGTAGGCTCCCCCCCCGCCCCAGGCCACAAACCTCCATCTTGAATTATTCATAAATGTTGCTTGAATTACCATTATCTTTAGCATATCCCTATTATATGGGTGCGGGGGAGGCCAAAGAAAAAACACAAACAACAATACATTCCCTTCCTCATAAGAATTGACTTTAATGCTAACATGTTTCTTTGGCTTATATAAGTTCGACGTTCGTATAGTTTTGTTTTCCTTTTCTATTCTTTTTTATTATTGTTTTTTGCTTTGTTTTATTATATTGTATGAGGATTTAATCATAGCGAATTTTATTATAAGCAATAAAAACGCTTAACACATGATTAATTGAATCAAATCAGAAATGTTCAATTCGAGTTTCAAAAAGCCCTGACAATAATTGAGCATATTAATTTCTTCTATGCCTCTAATTCCCAGTATAGTTATATACTGAAACTTTATCTCTATTTTTTAATAGTTTTGTGTTTCATTCTGTTTCAGCAGATTTCCCTTAAGGGAAATCAGCTATTGAGGTCGTACTCATGACGCGAGTTTCGAAAAATTTCTTCAAATGTCCATCGATCCTACCCAGGAGATGACAAAAATGAGGTCCGTTCAAAATTATATATATATATATATATATATATATATATATATATATATATATATATATATATATATATATTTGTCTGTTAACGCTCTAGCGGTCGCAATTTTTGTTTGATCGTTACCAAACTCGGAATTTAATCGTTTAATGTAAAAAGGAAGATCAAGTTCGTTAATGGCTGAAATCGGACCAGTGGGAGGGGGGGTTTAGAGGGGGGATTTTTGAAAATTCAAAATATCTCTGTTATTATGCGTCGGATTGAAAAATTGTATTGAACAAATCTTATTGCACATTATATTTACTATAAATATTGTTCTATACATTTTTTCTGTATCTTGAATATTAACCGAGATATTTGCATTTGTATTCGGCGTGTGGTTGCCAGTAGGCTATGGTCGGACTTTCCGCCGAGAGCTCTGGTGGCCGTTTCCATAACTATTCGTCCCTCGTGAATAGGTTTAGAGGTTAGGTTAACTGTTTTTTGGGGCTAGAAACTACTGGGTTACTACGCCCTAAATAATGTTTTAGGTTTAGAGGTTTCTTACTACTACAGTTATTAGGCAGATTTCTCTATTGCAAAACCACGTGGGAAATCTGCTTAGTTTACGCAGCCCCTGCGTGACGGACTTTTTTATTGTATGAGGATTGAATCATAGTGAATTTGATTATAAGCAATAAAAACGCTTAACACATGATTAATTGAATCAAATCAGAAATGTTCAATTCGAGTTTCTAAAAGCCCTGACAATAATTGAGCATATTAATTTCTTCTGTTCCTCTAATTCCCAGTATAGTTATATACTGAAACTTTATCTCTATTTTTTAATAGTTTTGTGTTTCATTCTGTTTTTGTTATTAATTCCGTCTTTTGTGTTTTAGGGAAAAGGATTTTTTTTCTCCCATTTTCTGATTTTTATTGCGTTTCTATTTCTTTCCCAATTCTGTTTTGGTTTCATCCCTGTTTTTTGACTCTTTTATGTTTTGTGTTCCTTTTCTAGTTTGTGTTCCTTTAACGCTTTGCGTTCCTTTTCTGTTTTGTGTTCCATTGCCGTTTTCGTTCATTTTTTTTTGTTTTGTTATATTTTTTGTTTATTTTCGTTTGTGTTTTAAGTTATGAAGCTTTTCTTTTTAGCAACTGCGATTTTGATTGAGAGGATGGTCTTCTAAGATGGGTGGGACTAAGGATTTTATGTAATTAGTGCGTTGTCAGTAAATAACGTTCTATTTCCCAGGTAAGAATCGAACTCATCAGTCTCGGTTTACTATGTAAGATTAAAATCAACGCTTTAACTCACGTGGCTAACCTGTGCCCCGAATACAACCAAAAAGGCTACAATGTTTTCAGAGTTACAAGAATTTAAATTACCGGCACTGGTTTTTCATACTGTTGAAGAACCAGATTTTTCCGAAAGGAATATCTATCCGTCCAACGTATTTTAGGCTGAGGGTGTGGTTTAGCACTTTTATCTACCTTTTTGGAAGATATGGCGAAATTAAAACACTTACAAGTGCCGGAAATATCAAGATGTTTCCAATAGCCAGCCAGCTAACCAATATGGGGTGTTTCCCCGAGACCTGGAAAACTTGTAAATATCTAAAATAGTAACGTGCCCAAAGGAAGAAGCTATGGATCACCTGATATTTGCTTGAGTGAGTTGTTAGACAGATCGATGGAACGGTTCGAGAGCACCAATAATTGATTCTTTATTCTACTGTGAAGCGCGAGTTATCTAACACAGAAACAAGAATTGTTGTTGGTAAAATTTTGTTGAGCAATTTCCTTTGCCAAGGCGAGAATCGAACTTGCCACTCTTGGTTCTCCATTTGAGATTAAGGCCAACACTTTAATGCACATGGCTAACCTGAGCCCCCTAAAGAATATATTCAATTTTATTTTCATTATTATACACATATATATACTCTAGTGTATTCAAAACACTAAATTTAACAACTTGAAACGAAATTATTGTCTTCATCATTTAGTCCGATAATCTTGGTGAATTTTGTCTTGAAGTTTTCTAGTGGGCTTAAATACTGAGATGGTCCATTTATAACCTTGTGAATTATGGATTGTTATTTTAATTCCATGAATGAGCTATATTTGTTTTCATTATTATTTCCAATAATTTGAAATCAACAATAAACAACTAATACTAAAGTACTTAAGTAAGAAAATAAAATAATACTAATCCTAAATAATATATAAACTTTTTAAGAGGCTCAGGTTAGCCATGCGAGTTAAAGCGTTGATCTTTACTCATATGGCAAACCTAGAGTGACGATGGCGATTCTAGCCTGGGTAAAGGAATTTATTTAGTGACTGAATTCATTAAATTAAATCCTCAGTCCCACCCTGGCTAGGAAAGGGTGGTAACCTATAAATAACCCGTCTCAATTAGCCTTAGTTGCAATAATTTAATTTAAAATTACTAATATATGTACAAAATGCCTATTTTTTTTTAATATGCAATTTACGATAAGCAACTTAATAAAGTACTGAACTAAAATATGAGTAAAATAATAAATACAATTTTTGATATGTATAACGTGTCATTTTATTATTTTTTTTTTTTTACGTCCGTTCAAAATAATGATATGTATATATGCGAGTCGTAGGAGCTGTTGGACGCTTAAAAATACAATGGCCCAATACATTTATTTTGAAGCCTTTAGATAAAATACAACACCATTCGTTCAGTTCTGGCGTTCTGAACGGATTCCGTGAAACTCAATATTATAGAAGTTTATAATTTTTTTCTTCTTCCTGTGTTTCTAACATCTATTGAGATTGCTAGAAAAGTTCTAATTTATCTGTATCTAAGAGGTAGTATGTTGTTAATACACCTCCGTTACGTCCCCCGCTTAGGGTAGGTTCAGAGCAAGGTCAGAAAAAAAAGTATATAATATAATTTACATATATACCGTATTTTTATTCACAAAAATTAGAAATTGTAGCTATTGCATTGTTGTTAAAGAATTTCTTCCAAAATATTGAACGATATTCATAGAAAATCAACTTTTAAAACGATTTTATATTGATGCTTTATTTGTTCTGACTCCTTCTGAAGGCGTAAAAACCCTCAACAACCAGCACCATTTGGGGTTAACAGGTTGAACTCATGACGCCATTTTCGAGACATTTCCTCAAATGTCCATTGATCCTATCGAAGACATGGCGTCCTTTAATAATATATATATTATTCTGTTAACGTTTTTTTTATAGTTTCCAAAATCGATATTTAATCATATTTTATGAACAAAGGATGATTAAGTTAATGGCAGAACTTGGACTACTGGGAGGGGGGGTTTAGAGGGGGAATTTTCGAAAATTTGAAGTACGTCCGTTCCTATAACTCAGATCGAAAAATTCTACATTTCCAATATTGGCATATATAAAGTCAGGAATGCATTGGGAAATTCGATGAATACGCAATTTCACTGGGACGCTGGTATTTTGTGCTAATTTATTTTTAATTCGTTGGTAAATGTCGACTGTTTTGGATCACGAGATTGGGCTAAGGCATCTGGAGGACTTAGAGAGACGGATTGACATTGATTAGACATTACGTCAATCCTGATTCTGACCCCTCGTCAATCACAATCCACCTTGGGCCAATTAAATAGGATCCATTCCAAGTTCGGCCTTTCCTAACCTCTTGATAAATGATTTACTTTCCTCCGCTGATAGCTCTCCTCCGATCATTGAATAACAGAAATCCTTCTTGTCTTCTCATCCCCACGCCGGCTGACTCCCGAGAAGGCGAATTGTGTTTGACGTTCAGGGCATGCTTCACATCTCACGGAATACAGCTATTGAGTAAATCCATCAACGATGGGCATTCATGTCCGCCTCGCAGTGGCTATGTCAACAAAGTAATTTTCACAAGTCCAAGGATGTCTCATAGATAATGGAGGCAGTACATTCTCTACTCTTATTTCTCTCTTAGTAAGCACCTTTAGTAATCAGCATATTATTGTTTACATAGAGTCTTTACTTATTCGTAGGGACTCAGATTATTTTTTTTTATTCGTTATCAAATTTCGCGTTTAGGGCTGTTTAGCGACGAATCAGTTATTTAACATATATAATCAATTTATTATACTTACGTAAGTATGCTCATTTCTCCGAAAATTTTCGGTATTGTCCTACATTATAATTTTTGAAAATATTCTTATGTTTCAAGTAGTAAAATACGCTGTCTATATACAGGCTATAGTCATGTAGTATATCAGTCAAAGTGTGCGGTAGGTCTATGTGAGTCCTTAAATAGCAGTCAGTAAGTATATGTTTTATAGTAAGTCTACAGTTACAGTGTTGACAGTAGGGTTCGCCTTCTCCAGTAAGTAGGTAAGTGTGAGTCAGTCGTGAATGGCCAATTCTCAACCTTGTTAAAACTACTTCTTCTCTTCTAATTAGCTTTTTTGAGGAAAGCCATTCACCAAGTGTATGTTTCAGTTCTCGAAGTTTGTTATCAGTTGGGGTAAACCAAGTTATCTGCCATGAGCTGAGTATCATATGTTTTGCTTGGGCTTGAATATCTTGATTTGTACAGTAAGTGTTGTAGTGAGTTCTTTTTTGAGTAGCTGATTTGGACTCAGATTAGTCATGTGTTAAAGCGTTGGCCTTAATCATATGGTAAACCCAGAGTGGCAAGCTCGATCTCTAATAGCTCAATAGGATTTTATCTAGTGACGATCAGATTAAAGAAAATTCTTAGTACTATCCTAGCTAGAAAAGGGTGGTAACCTTTAGATAATAAGTCCCAAATATGGATTGTAGCAAAAAAGTGGACGAAAATTTAATAAAATGTCAATACTTATTCGCACAGATATAACGTTTTTGTTCACTTATGATGAGATTAAAATTATGAGTTATCCTTTTACCAAAGTAGTTGATAGCCTGATTGTAAACAGAGTGAGTGAAAACATAGATGATTGTAAATTGCATGTAATTAATGTAAGATGGTATTAATTAAATATTACATTCTATTTGTAAACTTTTGTAGTCTGTAAGTGCACTATGTCCATATGTTTGTACAGTAAAACAAATAAAAAAGGGTTTTTAGGGGCTGGGGTTAAGACTTTGGTATTTATCTCACTTGGTAAACCTAAAGTTATGAGCTCCATTCTGTCCTCTGCAATAAGAATTTATTTAGTCCCAACATTAAATAAAATCAGCAGTCCCACCCTCGTTAAAAAAGGGTAGTAACCTATAGATTCCGTTCCAAATGGCCCATAATGCACAAATTCGACGCAAATAAATAAGTTATCAAAAAGTTTGTTATTAATTGTTGTTAATGATTACTTGATATTCAGAGAGTTTTTGTGTCAACGGGAACGGAAGATGGATCTGTTGCTCTGAAAGTGGATCGTGTTCAAATTCAAAATGACTTGCGGAAAAGGACCTCCAGAAACCATGTTTCGAACATTAATGAATTTGATCGGAATATAAAAAGGAAATCAAACGCTTTTTGCCGTTTGATGCCGATATGGTTTTATAGATCAATTCATTCTATCAATGTATCAATTGATCCCAATGGCTGTAGCTATCTTTCAAGAGCAATTGCGGATATAACCCCAGAAATTTAAGAATATAATATAAGAAACTTTATTAATTTCTTATCAGTCTTTTTACAACTCAACAAACACAACATTTTACTTTCAAAGGACCTTAACAATAATGTTGTCTTTAATTTAATTTTTGTTTCTTCTTTTTCACCCTTACTGGCCCCTTAATGAATCCAAGCAAACATCAAAAATAGAAGGACTTCTAGAAAACGAAGGGGAAAAAAGAAAAAAAAAGCACTGAGGAAGGGTGAATCAGTGGAGTATAAAGGGGAAGGAAAGTATCAGTGACAGTATCTGTGAAGTGTAAACAAAGAGAATCTGTCTGTAGCTGTGACCAGAGAGTAATTGTGTCTCCAATTGGATTTAGTGAGAGCTGTGCCCCGTTCCTGTGACCAGCCCCTCCTCAGCAGCCCATCACACAGCTGAGCAACGAACGAACGTGCCTTCAGTTCGTCAACATTCTCACCCCATTATCCCTTTGTGTTTACTCCTTCAAACTGATTCAGAACAGAAAAAGAAAGATACTAACTGTACAGAGAGTAAAAACTTCTGAAGTTTTACTTAAATGTCTTAACTATGATCTAAAAAATGTATAAACTGCTTCATATAAATACTCTTATAAGCGATTATACTGGGTGTTTCTAATTCACTTTTTCGCGGAATTTCGGAATGAATCTTGGTATGTCTTAGTTGTAGAGTATAAAGTTTATTTTTGTGTCGATGTATACAATCTAATCTCTCCAAGCTCATCTCCAGCGCACCTAACTCTCTGGAATTTCTAATGTCATGGCACATTTTTGTTCATAAAAATCAAATTTTAATACAATTTCTTATAGGCGATTTATTCGATCTGTCTCCTTCTGAATCCGTAAATCAAAAAAAAAAACCAACAAAGAACTAACTTTTTCATTGGTTACTACTTTTTTTTGAATATTTTTTAATTTGTATTTTTAATTAAATGTGACGGAAGGCAGTTCGTTAACAACCGTGGAGAAGGCAAACATTAACAATATATCTTCAAACCTACACAAAATTAAAATATACGACAAAATTTACTATATAAATTACGTATGTGGTGTACATCCAGATTTCAAATTATATGCATCAATTGATACTTCAAGGTTTGTGTGTATGAAAAAATACTACTACTATATATATATATATATATATATCTATATATATATATATATGTGTGTGTGTGTGTATGTGTGTGTGTGTGTATATGTGTAGACCAACAGCTACCCTCAAGGACAATCGTTAGCAAAAGTACTATTCTAGCCATTCAATTCCTATTAATCATTCACCAACTAAGCCCATCACATTTTTTTTTTTAATTAGTACAATATACAATTATAAAATATTTAATCATAGATTTTACTTTTGTAATTTGGCATTGTATAATTATTGACTTTTAGCAGATTTCCCCTTAAGGTAAATCAGCCATTGAGGTTGGACTCATGACGCAATTTTTCGACATTTTTCTTCAAATGTCCATCGATCCTACTTAGTAGATGACGAAAAATGAGGTCCGTTCAAAACTGTATATTTATATATATATATATATTATATATATATTTGTCTGTTACCGCTCTAGCGGTCGCAACTTTTGTTTGATCGTTACGAAACTAGAAATTTTAGTCGTTTTATGTAAAAAGAAAGATCAAGTTCGTTAACGGCTGAAATCGAACAGTGGGAGAGGGGGTTTAGAGGGGAGGATTTTCGAAAATTCGAAATATATCCGTTACTATAAACCGGATCGAAACATTGTATAAAATCAATCTTATTGCAAATTACATTTACTATAAATATTGTTCTATACATATTTTCCGTATAATGAGTATTAACCGAGATATTTGTATTTTTTGTAATGAGTTCCGCTTTCAGTAAACCCCCATTCCTACTAGGGGCATATTATTAATAAGCCGACATCTCATGATCCACCTCATTATTAGGTTAAATACAAAATATTTTTTTCAAACAAAGCTTTATTTTTCGAGGTACAAACAAATACGTTCTGTTGAACTTTCCCCCCCCCTTTTTTTCTTGTACTACAAAAATCTGAGTGATTGAGATAGAAATTATTTTGATTCATTTCAAATTACTCCACTAACTATAATAAATAGTTTCCAATAAAATTAATATATTATATTTAGATATTTTTCTTTAATTGTTTGTTTTCCGGTCTATCTATCGATACTGGGCTACAAGGTTGGCTAACCTGTTTGTTTACAATCCAGCCGTATTACGTTGTAGGACTATTAACTAATATTGTGAATTCACTGAAAGATTTCTCATTGCCGTTTGTAATTATTCACTAATATTCACGGAAGTGTTACCTGTATGTATATTTATCTATTGTAAATCTTTGCTGGCTAACCTGTTTGTTCCTTAATCATGTGAAAATTTAAATAACCGTCTGAATCGTAATTTGCGCCCCCCCCCCATTTCTATTTTCTTCCCGGATTCCTAAATTTGGAATGATTGTGATTAAAATTATTCTGGTTTATTATTAATTACAGTAGTAGATATAATAAATAGTTATGTATAAATATTTATAACTTATATTCAAATATTATTTCCGGAATTGCTTTTATTTCCGGTAAAAGCTGGCTAACCTGATTGTTTACAACTCAGGACAGTTTGCTATCAGGAAGGTTCTTACCATTTGACTTGCCCTTTATTTGTTTACTTAATATTCACAGCAGTATTAAGTCTTACAAATAATAGTCTTACAAATAATAGATATTCTGTGGTACTATTTAGTGTAGGTGTAATAAGTGTTCAGAGCGCTGCTATCATTAAAGGTTTCCATCTTTTGTGTTCTTGTTGTTTTTTTGAGATTGAATAGTTTTTAATTTAGCCTCGGAGCCTAACGGACGAGAGTTACTTTCCCGTCAAAAGCTAGTTCGGCCGTTTCCTTGACTGCTTGGCTCTCATGAAATTTCTTTATTGTAAAAACTTCACGTGGGAAAATCTGCTTAGTTTACGCAGCCCTGCGTGACGGACTGTTTAAATGGCAAATCACCTTTGATGTGATGTCCATAAATTAATAACAATTAATTTAATGTTGAGTGATTGATGTTACAGGATCCACCGATTAGGGAAAAGAAAGATGTAGTCTCCCTGCATTAAATTTGACAACCAGTTACACCACATCAGTGGCATATTCAGGTCTTTAGTAGATGCGAAGGAATCTTGAACAACATGGATATTACTAGAGACGGATTAATAAATAAGGTAGCTAAAAACCCCATACAATCTGCTGTGGCTTTGTTAGCAAACTCGTTACTCCTTCTCAAATGATATTCATGATTATGATATTCATAGTTATGGAGTTCTTTCCTTTCACTAAAGATCTGAAGATGCCACCGATGTGGTGAAACTGGTTTTCAAATATAAACATTTCATTCAGGAAGACTACATCTTTCTTTTCGCTAATTTTTGATTATTCTCAGAAAGACGTATTCTAAGTTTACGATTATATTAAAAATGATTCCTTGTTAAAGATTTTAAGTGTTAAAGGAAATAAAACTTTGTACATAACTAAGCTCCGCATGATTCTCCACTGAAAATTGCTCGGTTAAGTGCGCTGAAGTAGAACTGAAAGTAGTTAGAAACTACACCCTAAGAACCGACAAAACTAAGACCTACGAAGCTATACTTTGAATTTTCCTTAACTCTTGAAAAGAAGGGAAGTTGAGTAGGAAGTCCGCAACACCCTGTATATATGGACTATTGTACGGTCAATGTATTGAGTAGTTGCGCCGATAGAAAGCAAAGAGGTTAGACGGCCAAGCAGCGTAGCAGGAAGCAGGCCAACAAGCTGCCCCGCACGAGACAATGCGATTGAGGTAACGGACCAAGAGTCAGACAGGAGATGAGATGGGCAGACTGGATAAAAAAGAACTTAAAGTTGTTCCACTCAGTGGATTGGCAAGCTCTCAACCAGGATAGGATGGAGTGGAAACGCTGATCGCGTATCAAGACCTGCATCGCCTAAAAAAAACTAATCTCTGTCATAAGGATTAAGTAGACACTTATATAAACAGGTTTCTTTTAATAGAAATCAAATATTGAGGATTTACTCATCATTCGATATTTATCAAGTTCTTTAATAATTATTCCGCCCTACCTAGGAGATCACAAAAACAGTCCGTCACGCAGGGGCTGCATTAACAAAACAGATTTTCCATGTATCACAAATTTGAATTTATCTTAAAACGTAAAAGTTTAATGAGATCAATATTTGGTATTCAAGCATCAAATACTGTGCTTCATACAGCTTATAGTTAAGATGACTTGAGTAGGAGTGGGGGTTAAATGGAGGCCGAAAACTAAAAATTGCAAATGTCACGGTGAATAATAAATATTGTGAAACAACGTCCATAAGAACATTTACAGAACAATATATTTGCAAGAAGAATGGTTTTATACTATTTTTCGATCAGACGCATAATAACAGAGATATTAAGAACTTTCGAAATTCCCTTAACCTCTCCCTCTCACTGGTTGGACTTCAGCCATTAATGAACTTGAATTTTAGTTTTACATAAAACGTTGAAATATCAAGTTTGTCAACGATGAAAAAAAAAATGCAACATATATATATATAAAATTTTGAATTAATTTTAATTGGATATAATTTTTATCATCAAGTAGGATTGAAGGATATTTGAAGACACCTTTTGAAAATCCCATCGTCAGTACAACCTCAATTCCCCTTTATGGGAAATCTGCTAAAATGAGGTCTATACGGGTATATATATATATATATATATATATATATATATATATATATTTTTTTTTTTTATTTATTTCCTTCCTGAAGTAACCCTGCAGGAAGGGAGTTTATTATCCGTCCCGTACAGTTATTAGTACATAACGTGTGCTTGATACATAACATTTTTTTTTTTAAACTATAATAACATAAAATATTTATAAAATAAAATTATTTACAACAAAGAAAAAGAAAAAAAAGAAAAGAAAAACTAAAACAAAATTTGGATTCAATGCTGAATAATTAATTTAACTGTATTTCAGTTTCAAATAGTTCAAGAAGTCATACATTTCTTCAGCAAACTTTTTTAATGGTTTATTATGTTTATAAAATAATAGTTTTTCCTCAACAGGCCAATTTTCTTGTCGGCATTTTAATTGGGATTTAATTCTTTTGGGTCCGTTAGTAGTCTGCAGTCATAGAGCAAGTGTCTGTTAGTCTGTTCAGTTGTTAAGTCGCAGTAACAATTTGGTTGAACTTTTAGGCCTGAACGATTAAAATACGATTTTGTTGTTCTGTGTCTTGTTAATAACTGTTTCATGTAATAGTCTGTTGATGTTAATTTTTATCCTAAGTACTCTTTAATGTCTGGAATAAATATCTTTAAATGTTGTCCTTTCATAGTCGTATTCCATTTCTGTCGCCATGTGTTAATTGTGTCAGTAAGTAATTGTGTTTTTAAGTGTGATTTTGTTATTATAAATATATATATATATATATATATATATATATATATATATATATATTTGTGTGTGTGTGTGTGTGTGTGTGTGTGTGTGTGTGTGTGTGTGTGTATGTTGGTCAAACAGGCAGAGTCGGAAATCACAGAAGGGCTAAATAAAATAAGCTACTCTAGTATCTTTCGATCAGAGTTTCTATGTAGCGAGTGATCAACTCTTCGCACAACCCCCGTTAACCAAGGAGTACCTGGAGTGAGTTGCCTCATGTAGACTGACGATCCTCAATATATCCTGTGCGATCAGTTGTCATACTACCAAAGACCAGTTTGCTAGTCTATGGCGTCTTGGAGAGTCAATGTCAATGCTTGTTGTTGCTACACTTACATTATCTAAAGTAGGCTGCTCCAACAATGATCTAAGGGTGGAACCATAAAAGTTTTTTCTTTCTTTTTTTTAAGTAAATAGAGTTATATGACTAATCTTATAGATAAAACAATGGGATAAATTTTTATTGTATGATTTTTTTTTTTGAATTTGAATGTTATTATGATTATTATTGTCTTGAGTTATGTGTCATGCGACTTCTTTAATTGAAATCTTTTTAATTTAACTAAACGCCTCATGTCCAATTTACTTTTCTAGTTTCGGTGTTCTCACTAACGGAGGTTCAGATAATTGGTAATTAATCAAAAAATTATTTCTTATATGAAATAAACGTGGTCTTGTAAATAAACTATTCTTAGCAACAAAATTAATGCAGCAATAGGGACTATAATATACGAGTAATGTTGGTGACGCTCCAGGTTGCTCTTCATCCAATTCTGTCAACCTTCATCCAATTCTGACACTGGATCTCAGATTAAAAAAAAATCCAAGTTGTTCCAGAAATGTTTACTTTGCCCGCTTCCCCCTCGATAGACTTAATTTTAATTATTTTGAGTATTTCTTAGCGTAAACATTTAAACTGAAAGTAATTCATATAAAACACCTACCACAGATAAACCCGCAGCTCTTTCCTATATATTCAGTCGCTAATGAAGACCAGAAATGTTAACCCAATCATAAATATTGTGAATTTCTCCTGCCAATGGCATTTGGTAATATAAACTTCCTAGAGCAATAATTTGTCTTGAAAGGTTGGGCGAGTTGGAAATAATGAAGTTGAATGGAACAGAGGAAGGAGTTTAGTAATAGAACAATTTATTTCCATCTAAATCTATAGAACACCAAGCAGTACAACCCCCGCCGGTGGAGTCTTTCAACCATTACTTTATCTATAGTAAGCTCAAAACCTTTGTTCTTTGGTGATAAAATTATTAATTGTTTATAAACACTCATTTAAGACGAATTACATTGACTAATTCAGTGAAAATAAAATAGAAGGAGAAATCTTAACTGTTGTTAAGACAATAATATAATAAATACTTCTTTCTTTCTTTTTTATTACTAATGAATAATGTATTACAATTGTGGTTCTGCCCGTTTTTTCTCTAACCCAGTTAATTTTTAAAATTTCCTTTTTTGCTGATTTATCTACTGGAAAACGTCACGAGGGAAATCTGCTTAGTTTACGCAGCCTCTGCGTGACGGACTTTTATTTATTTATACAGAACCCGCAACTGGGCGATTGGCTCAAAGTTTAACAATGTAAAATAAAAACCAAATTAATTAAAGAAATATAACAAAGAATTTTGTCAACAAATAACAAATTAAACACAATAAATAAACATTCAGTGCAAGCAATAAAGGCAGAAATTTAAAAGGTTTTAAAAAAAGAGTGTGTTATCCCTATTTACTAGTACATTTATATTATTTAAATAGTTCAAAATTATATTAAATGTCTCACTAAGTCAAAATTGAAAATGAAAGAAGTTAAATTTTGTAAAACAAATACAATTTTTTAAAGTGATTATATATGAGGTCTCCTGTCTGAAATGATTTATGATAAAAAATATATATTAAAATAAATTATTTTTATGACAGGAAAAGAAAAGTTTGACTTGACTGCACCTTAAACTTGCTCTCGGCTCTCACAACTGAGGTTCCACGATTTCGAGTCCATTTTTATAAATATTCTGTAATACCGAAGCCAAGAAAAATCGGCAGATATGATCTCTTGGCCTAAGGAAAAAAAGATGTCATACCGACACCATTACACGGCTGTTATGAAATCCAACGGCCATCAAGAAGTTCTGTTGACAAAGAAGTTTTAGCTTCAGACGATAATTATTATGATAATAATGGTACTAAAATAAATTAATGCATTTTTATATTAAAACGATTTTAAAAATCAATTTATGTTTTTTTTCCGAATATTTGTTTAACTTAAAAACAATTATTTTTTTTTGTATTTCTATTTTATTGCACATACATAAAAATTAAAAGTAATCCATTAAAAAAAACAGTTTGTTTTTTCAGTAACTTAGCACACGTTTTTCTAACATATCAATAAAAGCAAAAAGTAGGTTGAAAGCTTCAAAATTACTTATTTCTATTCATTTTATACAAAACACAAAATTTGTTGATACTTGTATGATAGAATGGTCCACAAGTAGGAATGAAGCATAATTAACAGTACAATGACAAAACTAATGAATTAATACCATTTGATAACTGTCCAAAGATAATGTAAAACATATGAGGGCCAAGACTAGTTTGTAGTTAGCAAAAAGTCCGTCACGCAGGGGCTGCGTAAACTAAGCAGATTTCCCACGTGAAGTTTTACTCTCATCCGTTATCCGCCCCGATTTCATAAAAATGCAAATATCTCGGTTAATATTCAAGATAGAGAATAAATGTATATAACAATATTTATAGTAAATTTAATTCGCAATAAGATTGATTCTATACAATTTTTCGATCCGACGTATAGTAACGGAAATATTTCGAATTTTAGAAAATCCTCCCTTCTAAACTCCCCCTCCCACTGGTCCGATTTCAGCCATTAACGAACTTGATCTTTCTTATTACATAAAACGACTAAATATCGAGTTTGGTAACGATCAAACAAAAATTGCGACCGCTAGAGCGGTAACAGACAAATATATATATATATATATATATATATATATATATATATATATATATATATACATTTTGAACGGACCTCATTTTCGTCATCTCCTAGGTAGGATCGAAAATTGTCATGAGTACAACCTCAATAGCTGATTTCCCTTAAAGGAAATCTGCTAAAAATTGCCAGTGGCCTAAAAAACATTATTACCCAAAAAACGTAAAAGATGTTTGAACAGCGTTTTCTCAAAATAATGTTTTTTCGACTTTTTCACTTGTAACCTCACTGTATCGTACTCGGTGAACACTTTTGGATTATCGCGAAGCCTAAGTTTTAGCAGATTTCCTTGAAGGGAAATCAGCTATTGAGGTCATACTTATGACGCGATTTTCAAAACTTTTGATCAAATGTCCATCGATCCTATCCAGGATATGACGAAAATGAGGTCCGTTAAAAATTTTATATTTATTTAATTTAATTATATATATATATATATATATATATATATATATATATGTCTGTTAACGCTCTAGTGGTCGTAATTTTAGTGTGATCATTACCAAACTCGATATTATTTAAACGTTTTATGCAAAAATAAAGATCACGTTTGTTAATGGCTGAAATCGGACCAGTGGGAGGAGGGGGGGTTTAGAGGGGAGGATTTTTAAAAATTCAAAATATCTCCGTTACTATACCTCGGATCCAAACATTGTATAGAATCAATCTTATTGGAAATTAAATGTACTATAAATATTGTTTTATCTATTTATTCTCTATCTTGAATAGTAACCTAGATATTTGCATTTTTATTAAGTGTGTGTGGTAACGGACGAGAGATCGTCTAACTTCGGGTCTAGTCGTGAGTTTCCGTCAAAATCTAGTTCAGTCGTTTCCTTAACTGCTAGGCTCTTGTTAAATTTCTCTATTGTAAAACTGGGGCTCAGGTTAGCCATGTGCGTTAAAGTGTTGACCTTTATCTCATATGTAAACCTAGAGTGGCGAGTTCGATTCTTGCTTGGGCAAAGGAAATTATTTAGTGACGAAATTCATTAAATAACGTCCTGAAATCCCACCCTGGCTAGAAAAGGGTGGTAACCTGTAGATAACCCGTCCCGATTAGCCTAAGTTGCAAAAAGTGGACTTTAACAAATAATAATAATAATATTGTAAAACTTCAATTGGAAAATCTGCTTCGTTTACGCAGCCCCTGTTTCTAATAATAAAGCCTATGTTTCTAATAATCCAAAGCTTGCCCATAATTGGCTAAAATAGGTAGCAGTTTTGAAAAGATCGCTGTTATCGGGATGCAGGTCTTTATCAGAATTCTCAAGTCTTCAGCATCTGTGTATTGGAACTGAGAACGATGGATGGAAGATCGCTGAACGAGAATCTTATCAGTGAACGAGGTTAATGAAACATTCAAATCAACGAATCTCCTAGAAGAGCGTAGCCAAATATATTGGAACTGAGTGCGCGACTATGTTGGGAGTGAATGTATAAAATGTGGGAGCGACGTGGATTCTAAGTAGGTAGTTAGACGGGGGCAGATTGAATGAACTTATAGTAAAGAACCGGAAGAAGATCCGCAGTAGATTAAGGGTATTGCGGCTATCGATTTAGCGCTAATGTTCTTCCCCCTTGCCCCCCACTCCAACCTCTTCTTGAGCCCAGAATTAAACGAAGAATATGGATAACAAAGTGTTTCCGTGAGTGGAAGGTTCAGCTAGGGGAAAAACGAGGTATAATAGCCCAGAAGACAGTTGAATAATAGCTGCCGTGTATCTCGCTGGCAGTCTATTATTAAGTCGATATTTAATAGAACCAGCCTAGGAATACTAAGGCATTAAATTTAGAGTGAAACCCATGTAAACAAATCTGAGGGGGGAGCGTGGTTTGAATAATTTCATTGAGTAACATCTTTATTTATCAACCTGGATTACTCAAAATATTTAACATGTACGTAAGATGTTTCGAGAATTATCTTCTTTTGTAATATATAATACATTTCAAAATCATTTTAAATGGGCACATAAAGATTTAAATAGACTTGCACTGTGAATTAGAATTTAAAAAAAAAAAAAAACCAAACATTTTTTTATTCTCCTTGTTAGAAATCAAGTTTCTTCCTTCTAGGTGTTATTATATTGGATACAATTTTCCCCCTTGTTGGTCTTGAAGAAGACATTGTCCTGAGACATCCAGGGCAGGATGGGAGATTGAAGATGGTGGACTCAGCTGGACATAATTCGGTAGAATAAAACGGATTTCTCCCTTCCGCCTGAACATCTGGTTCATCCACAGCATCGAATCGAGGGCAGTTATTTACTTCTGGAGTTAATAGCTTGGCTCGCACTATAGGAATATTTATTTTATCTAAATAGGAATCTATTTTAGAAATATATATATATATATATATATATATAAATATATCATTAAAAGCATTTTTGAAAATATTTTCATTTTTGTTTAAAACCTTGTTTGTAAAAATGAAAATAAGTCGGCACCCCTTCACATAAAAAAAAATACCATTTCATGTCTGTAAATACTGCTTTTAGAACAAGTAACAAGTTACATTCCATCAACCGACGTCAATATAGTATATAAATAATCATATAACCCTTTTTTTATAGAAGAGTCTGTCATTATACCAGTCCCCAACCTAAAGATTATGAAGAAAATATCATTCCTTAACCAACTGAATTTTACTTCCTCACTGGAAGCTTCTAGTCCTCTGACCCTTCCCCCGATCCCAAACAAATACCCTTGAGGAATCTGCCTAGTAGGGACTCGAGGCTCTAATATACTTCTTCTAAGTATGTCATTATCGAGAACCTCCTTATCTAAAGTTAAGTCTAGGGAACATCCGCTTTCCCTGACACCAACCACCATTAGCATTTCATTTATAATGCCATTCTTTCTTTTAGGCCTTGTCATTCCCTTTAGCTGTGGACTGGTATGACCAAGTTAATAGTTAAGTAAAAAGTAGACTTAAAACACTATTTAAATACCACCTTTATTTTAAAATTATAACTAACAGAATTAATTTAGACAGAATAACAGTCTAAAGCTACTGGAAGAAGGTCTGAAAAAGGGCAAGCCATTATAAAGGAAATAAATGCTGTCAGGAAAGCAGAAGTGCACGATCCGAATAATACTGTCAATTCCAAGACGAAAAAACATAAGTAGAGAAAGAAACACAGCAATGTACATTTTTAGCAAGGAATTCTGCTAGAAAAAGTTAACAAGTAGAAAAAGGAGACAGTTCAAAAGCCAAGGGAAATAAAATTAAGATGCATTAGATATCCAAGTTTTCTATTTGTGCTTCTACGTATATAATTTTTTTATATTCGTTTTATAGCACATATGCAAGCCTTCTTTTGGGTAGTTAATTGATATGCATGACTTCTTACGATATTATGCGTGTATTCCATCCATAAATGTAAACCCCTAAATGTTCCATAATTCGCCGTTTCCTATTCATCTGTGAAATAAAAGCTATTAATTATCATTATGAAAGTTATATATAAAAAGCACAGTACGTAGAATATAAGTTTTGTTTCCTTCCAGTTTAACTATTTATAGCTTTTCTTTTCCCTCATGTTGTAAATATACTGACAATTTATATATAATTTTGTCCATTCTATTTATTTTGTACATTTGAAAAAACTTGGCTTTGTAAAAATTTGAATATGTATTTAATTTTGTAAAATTATACTCTAACATGTTAACCCTTAATTGGCTAGGAACTCAAAAAATGACTTGAAACGAAAATTTTTCTTAAAAACACATTATTTGCGTTCCTAATAAATAGAATATATTAGGTTTTACTTATTTTTTTTTCTGAACAAAAATATTACATGGTGTCTTTAAGTACACTCTGGCCAATCAGCGTAAATCAATAGTGGTGTCTGTAAGTTATTTTAATAAACTGAAATAGTTCTAAAAAAGTAATTAAATAATTTATTATCTAATAAAAGAAATGTGGTGTAAATAAAAAATAAGTACATTCTAAACAAAATATAAATCCATCAAAAATATCATTAAACCTTCCATTCATCAAGAAAACAGGGTCTTTTACGGGTGTTACAAAGTTTCACATTACATTTTTAGCATAAAACAACCGTTTGATTTTGGTGGCAGAGTCTGCACTTTCCTTTTGTAGTGAATACTTGTCAATGGTGCATCCCATCAAGTCTTGCTGCATCGGCTATGAGAGCTGCAGCAGTTCTTGGCTGCAATTGGTGGTGTCTAGCCCCTTTAGGTCGCCGGTCCAGCAGAATATCCTCTGCAATGTGTATTCGATATTGTTTTAAAGTCATTTTTTTTAGGGTGTTCCTTTTGTGCAATAGCCATACGTTATTAACCACCAAATCCAATTATTAACTGAAAATGTTCATGTAATATTTGTGGGAGCGGTAACCTGTTCTATAAAGTGCAACAAACATGTCACTAAGGTCAACAGTTTGTTGTCATACCATTTAATAATGCTGATACACTTTTTGTTATCAAAGTATTCTTCATAACATCCTCTTCCCTCTTTCACCCTCAATATTTCATGTTCCAATACTTCATTCATTTCAATTTGAAAATTTCCTTCATCCATTTTGGGGTATCCGTGTGCATTTTCTCCTTCATTGTTGCTTTCTTACATCAGAAGTGATACTTAATTTTTGTAGCAAAGAGAAAAATCGTTTCACCTCGACTTTTATACGTATCTGTTAATTAAAATGGTAAAAGTAAGAAATAATATAAAATCATGCCCCTTGGGCAAATTTGTTGGTATGTGGCCAGGGTGAACTTAAGTAGTACACCATCCTTAAAATCCATGCTAAAACTCTATTTCTCTCCTGAATGGAAAATAAAACACATAGGAACTTAAATACATTCCTTAACAACTAATTCACCCATTTTGGTTCAAATTTAAATCGAATAGCGTATATTTTAATGAATTAGAAACTTCGCTGGCAACTAGTGTGAAGTAGAGAGGTAAACAATGATGATTTTCTTCAGTATATTGCTAGTAGTTAGCTCCAATAACAATAAATGGACTTTTGTTGCATATGTCCATGCTTGGGAGGAGCAGTTGCTCTCTGAAAGGGTTAAATATGAACGGTGTCCTTAAAGACACCTTGGCCAGTTAAGGGTTAAAAGGTGAATCACCATTGTAGCGGCATGGTTCTATTTATTTTGTACATTTGTAATATTTAACTCTGTCAAAATTTCTATATTTATTTAATTTTGTAATATTATCGCAATTGTAGCGGCATCTCAAATAAATAATGTTCATCAGGGAATTTTTTAATCATGAATTTTCGTCTTATAAACATTTCTCATCCTTCACCACGCCCCAGAATCTTGTCATGCCTTGAAAATATCTATGAGGAATTGTGGGGGTGATGAAAGGCGCTCTGGTGTGGGCGGGAGTGACCAAGTTTTGGCGGGTAAAAATTCTTTAATGAAATTAAAGCGGGTAGCGAAAACAAACTAAGCTTGACCGTCTGACAGGACACGGGTCCCCGGTCCCTGACAAAGGACCCAGCCAGCGGAACCGGCTGATAGGCAAAACTCTAATGAATAGACTCTCCCTCAATACCACAATTATCTACTGCTTTAGAATGATTGTATCTTTTTTTTCCCCCACAGCTGTAATCAAAGTATTTTATATGCATTCTTTTATCATCCATTTTCGCATACAATTTGAATAACAATGCTATTCAAAAAACTTTTTTTCACGAACTTCATCGAATAAGAGTAAAGTGGAGTATGCCTTGTGCAATTCGCTTCTTTATTATTATTTTTTTTTTAATAATGCTTGGACTAATGAATATTTTCGTTAGAAACGCATAGACAAACCTCATTAAAAATTAAAAGAAAAAGCCTCAGCCCTTGTCAATAGGACATAACCTTTAGTTTTATGACAATACCAATCTAGTTGTTAATGTAATTCACAATAATATTTGTTTCGTTTTTTTTTTATTTTTTTTTTACACATCTCTAGTGTTAAAGCAGTGATTTGATTTTTTTTTTCAGCTTTCCGTAAACCCACTCTTTCACTCATCTCAAGTTAGTTATAAGCCATTATATATGGAACGTCTTCTTCGAATCTTGAATACTAACATTTTTGAGATGCATACAATTACATTATTCGTGGCATAATCAATTAATATTTTACATATTTGACTCTGCGTGCTAAACTTTCCATTTGAGAAATGCGTTACTGGATATTTATCCATCTCATGAAATATTGAAGTACATAATCGTTAATGGATGAAATTAGGCTAGAAAAAGAAGGGAGATCCAGAATAGGAAATTAGGAATAATCTCCATTACGAGGTGGATCAAAAATAGTTACATAACCAATCTTGTTGAAAATTTAGTTTTCTACCCATATTGTTATTACATGATTTCAGTAACTAGAATATTAACCCTCCAGAACTCGAGCCGTGAGAAAAATACTCACACCCCAAAGAAAAAAGTTATATCTATAATTATATGTATTTGGTGATAGTGCTGCTCTCTCTAGCTACACCTTATAACTTCCTCTTACTACTCCCTTTGACTCCCAATCATTATCATCAGCTAACTATCGCCGGGGCAAAATTATTCAGCTGGAGTAAGTTAAGTGTGAGTGTTTTTCTCACAGTGCGAGTTCTGGCGCAACGTTTTTTTTGGTTTACTGTGAGTGTTTTTCTCATCAAGCGAGTGCTTAGGTGATTTACCAAAAACTGTGTTTTGGCTGTAGCAAACCTTACCTGATCAACCGTTCACAACTGAAGAGAAACAAAAATGAAGAGGATTGTTGGTGTAGAAGTTGTACCTGTTGTCCCAGGAGAAAAAACGAAAAGTCAAAAAAGAGTTGCCGAACGTGTAGAAAAATAGTTTGTAATTAGCATTCCTTTGTTGTATGTCATTCTTGTGGAGAACAAAATTTTAATTAGTTAGGTAGCTTTTTAAGTTACTTGACATAATGTTTCTTCAAAACAGAAGACCAGAACGATACATTTTGAATAGTATTATTATTTTATATTATTGTTTGATGTTTATAACAAATATGAATGTTTTGTCTTGAAAATATTTTATTTACCAAATTTTTTTTTATGGAAATAGGTGGTGTGAGAAAAATTCTCACGCGCGCGTTCTCAGGTCACACATTTTGACGCGAGTTCTGGAGGGTTAAAGGAGTTATTCGTGTGTAATTTTATTTTCAGCGTTAAGTAAACCATCATTTATACTCAACTGGTTTTCACAACGAGTAACTTAATGGTATAGGGTAAGTTAAAATGGGATTCAAATTCCATATTCAGCGTAGATTTCAATTCCTGTTTACATACGCTTCTTTCGGTGGGAAAAACAGAATGATGATGGTGAAATGGGGTCACCATTATCATCAAATATTATATTCTCCTCGAGTTATTTTGAAGAGCTATTGAGAAATCAATATGAAATTTTGATTGAAGTTGAAAATCTAGATATTTATTGATGACAATCATTATTTATTCTAGTTTTTTTTTTGTTTAGCACACAATTTTATATTAGCCCTTTCACTAAAACATTGCAAAAGCCTTATTCAAAATATTTGTTACTATCTCAACGCCTTTATAGTAAGTTGTTATGAGATTAAACAAATATGTTTCCATTTATTTTCGAGTGATTCTATTAATCCATTGATTGATATTTGTGTAAATATTTAGTGTTTTGGAGAAAGTCCCCCCACCCCCGCGTTTCGGAGATTTTTTTACCCTTATTTTTAGACTTAGATAAGAATTTATAACATACCACTACGCATAAACCCAAACACTTTAATCTGACGTGATTAACCTACTACAGTGACGAGTTCTATTTCCGCCTGGGAAAATAGGAATTTATTTAGTGACGAGCACATGAAATAAAATCCTTAGTCTTACCCTGGCTAGAAAAGAGTGGTAACCTGTAGATAACCCGTTCCAAATAGCCATAGTAGCATAAAGTGGACTTTAAAAAATAAATAAATCCGAATACGTTTTCAACTATATTAAACTGAACTGAAAATCTTCTTCATTCCAGGAATAAACGTATATAACGCATAATACAAAACCTCATTTACCCCAAAGCTACATAATATGGCACACCAAAACTTTTTATTATAACTGAGCTAAAAAACTGAATATTTTAAACCGTGCACAGTTCCAGGAAATACGCTTGGCCAGTCCTGAAAAAAGGTTTTTTTGACCTCGTGGTGCAGTTGACTTGTTAAAATATCATTTAATATATGCTATTATTTATAAAATTATATATTCTGCCAATTTGACTTACAACTGACGTCTAAAAAATAAAAGTCCGTCACGCAAGAGCTGCGTAAACTAAGCAGATTTCCGACGTGAAGTTTTACAATAGACAAATCTGCCAAATAACAACAGTAGTAGTAAGGAATCTATAAACCTATTCACGAGGGAAGAACAGTTACGGAAACGGACGCCCTAGCTCTCGGCGGAAAGTACCAACCATAGACGACTGCCGACCACACACACAATACAAATGCAAATATCTCGGTAAATATTCAAGATACAGAATAACTGTATAGAACCATATTTATAGTAAATGTAAAGTGCAATATGATTTGTACTATACAATTTTTTGATCCGACGTAAGGCAACGGAGATATTTCGAATTTTTTAAAATCCCCCTCTAAACCACCTCCCCCCCCCCTCCCACTAGTCCGATTTCAGCCATTGACGAACTTGATCTGGCCTTTTGCATTAAACGTTTATATGTCTAGTTTGGTAACGATCAAACAATAACTGGGACCGCTAGAGCATTAACAGACAAATATATATATATAATTTTGAACGGACCTCATTTTCGTCATCTCCTGGGTAGGATCGATGGACATTTGAAGAAATTTTTCGAAAATCGCGTCATGAGTACGACCTCAATAGCTGATTTCCCTTAAGGGAAATCTGCTAAAAACTAGGAATATATTAATAGAAAAGACCTGAAAAATGAATTTATGTATGAAATATAACTTACGGATTTTTCATTTCTTTCAATCTTTGAACAATTACAATTATTGCTCCATAATTAGATAATATAAAATAATCGTGTTTGTCTTGTTTTAAGGACTATACATACTGGCAATAATATTTAATTGTACATATGATACTTACTTATTTTAGTTTATATTTTGGACAATTTCCTAACTATTTTATTCCATCTCATCGATGTAGTGAACAATAAAATTGAAAATGCAATTAATAAAATAATATTGGCGAAACATAACGTACTAATAAACGAAGATTTAGTTATTCAATAATTGATTTGTTTTTGAAAGTGGATTACCTTACACAGTTAGCACCACTGACTGCAAATTCCAATTAACACTTTAATAGAATCCTTTTATTAAATTACTAACAAGTTACGGAGTTTTATGAAATATAAGATCAGTGGCAATAAATTGTTCAGTATTCCTTGATTTTTCTTTTGCTCTCGAGAAAGATTGGCGACCTATATTGAAAAAGAAAGGGTTGATGGACCGAAAAATTCATGTCTGAGAGTTGATATTCTATCAAGCCGGGCCTTATCAATATTCAAGCTTTGTTTTTAAACTTTCCCCATCGCCATCACCTCGTCCTCTTCTCTTAGCTTTATGTCGGCAAAGGTTAATTCTTCTAAAACTACAATCATGTTATCTCGAGAAAATATAATAGGAAATAACTAATACTATGATACATATTTATGGTCTAACGTTTTTACTGTTTTGCGATATATTTTGTACACTAAATCCGAACGGTATTAGAACATGTCTGGAACAATGGATGCTAGATCCTGAAGGAAAGGCATTATTCAATATTCATTTCTCAATCAGCTGTCATCTCTGGATGTGTGTGTGTGTTTGTATGTGAGTGAAAGTGAGTGAGAGAGAGAGAGAGAGAGAGTGTTAGAGAGAGAGAGAGAGAGAGAGAGAGAGAGAGAGAGAGAGAGAGAGTGAAAGTGGGAGAGAGAGAGAGAGAGAGAGAGAGAGAGAGAGAGAGAGTGTGAGAGAGTGGAAGCGAGAGAGAGTGAGAGTGTGCGAGAGATAAAGTGTGAGAGAGTTAAAGTGAGAGAGAGAGAGAGAGAGAGTGTGTGTGAGAGAAAGAGAGAGTGTAAGAGAGAGCGAGAGAGAGAGAGTGTAAGAGAGAGCGAGAGAGAGTGAGAGAGAAAGAGAGAGTGTAAGAGAGAGAGAGAGAGTGAGAGAGTGAAAGTGTAAGAGAGAGAGAGAGAGAGAGAGAGAGAGAGAGAGAGAGAGAGAGAGAGAGAGAGAGAGAGAGAGAGAGAGAGAGAGAGAGAGAGAGAGATGCTTTTATTGTCATAGGACCAATGGTCCTCTCTTACAGACAATAGACATGTATGTTTACTATAAACTGGTTACTAATACTATAAATCAAACTAAACTACTTATAAATTAAATTAAAACTTATCCAAAAAACATAAAGAGAGAGAGTGAGAGTGTGTGAAAGAAAGAGAAAGAGGGTGAGAGAGAGAGAGAGAGAGAGAGAGAGAGAGAGAGAGAGAGAGAGAGAGAGAGTGTGAGAGAGAGAGTGAGAGAGAGAGAGTGAGAGAGAGAGAGAGAGAGAGAGAGAGAGAGAGAGAGAGAGAGAGAGAGAGAGATAGAGTGAGAGAGAGTACATCCTCTACATGAATGTTTAATTCAACTTGCAGGGCGTGAAATCTGTCATTAGTGCTCAGCTATAATTGATTGGCATACACTCCGTTCATGAGAAGCTTTTAGTCTTCTCCGAGAAGGAATACTCAAGCTCACAACACAATTACAAACAATTAAACTGACCAGGATGGTAAAAAAGTATGTCTATTTTAGATCCAGTCTAGAGGCAAGTGAGTGAAATAATCACTGTCCCCCCGGATATAATGGGACACAGCAGTCCATTGCAGACAAATCATTTCAGGTCCTTGTTGGTTAAGGCGGGTTGCATTTCGAGTTGATCACTCTCTACGTATAGCTCAGTTCACAAAACCCTCGGGCTTAGGCCGCCTAAACATCTCTAAAATCTATCGTCCCAACCGAAATATATTTATATATTCCCCTCCCTGTCTAAATTCTCACTTACAACATGTCAGTGGTGCAAGACCGGAGGGTAGATTAATGTAGTAATCTGTATAGTCATACTGGCTTAATAGTGTATCATTAGTCAGCTTATGCAGGCTACTGGCTACCGAGGGATGGCTATCTAACAACTCGGGCCTTGATTTTTTTCCACTCGTGCCTTTGCTGGTGTGAATGGAATTTTCCTCATGATGCCTTTATTGCTGGATGGTCTGATGGAGAAGGCAAGGGGTATACCACTGCATGTACTTGTGATCCTCTTATTCCCTTGTTCGCCGCCGTATAAATCAGGTTTACCTGTTCACGAGAACAATTACCAGGTGTAGCCTGTAAATACTGCATATATATACAAATATCTTCTTTATTAACGTCCACTTTATGTTACAACTGCTAATCAATATGGTTTATTGTAACAGTCCTATTCTGGTAAATCTGTACCAAATTTGCAGATATAATATCATCATTCCTCCCACAAGATACAATATCCTTGTGTAATATGTAAGAAAAATATGTTAATTATAATGATTGCATAGTGAAATAGGCCGTAAAGAGAAGGAACCTCCCTTGCAGAGTGTAAAATAGTGGTATGAGCTTCCCCCAGCTGAGGCTGATAGATATATACAGGCCTAACTATCAACAAGTCCGTGCAACAAGTCACGCTACCAGCAGGCTGCATCTAGGCCTCTTGTATTTCTGGCCAGATATCTCCCCAGCTCCAGGTGTCTCCGGTTACCCACTAAATCATACGGCTAATTCTCGTTTCCATGCAAATGTGTTTCCCTCACGGCTTACACAGGTCCTGGTGGCTTGGGGCTTTAGTGTCAGCTCAGGGGTCTGAATAGAAAAATGTACACTTTATCATACTAACTTCTTTTGGCTACACTAGGTTGTCAAGAATTACAAGAAGTAATAAATCAAGCGTAATTATTCGATTTGTTTTTAACTCTAGGATATTGGGTCATTTTTCAAATTGGAAACGATTTCATTGGTTTTATAAATAACATAACAGACCTAATAGCGTCTTATACCAATAAAACGTAACAGCATTGAAGAGAAAAACAGTCAATAAAGATTATTTCCTAAAAGAATACTGGTTAGCTGGGACCAATACTTCATTTTTAAAACTAAACTGCCCTGTAAGCATAAATCTTATATTATAAAAAAAAACATTAAAAAAATTGACTCATATTGACCTAATTGATGATAATTTCAGTAGAAATTCATCAAAAAAAAGGTTCGACCCCGTTTCTGAGTGGGCTTATTAAATTTACTTGAGTGTTTTGCACACTGGTTCACTTGTCCATCCGAAATATGAAGAAAAATAAATCATTTTGAATAATACCAATACCTTAAAAAGAATTACAATAATAAATCATGCATTTTTTTTTCAAGCTATCAGGAACAAAAAAAAATATTGTAGAAGATGTTTTAATAAATAATGATAATATTTAAAATTTTCTGTTTTATATCTTTTTAAGAAAAATCATGTCACAGATGCATTAAACATTTCCGTATACAAGGTGTTGTCTTCTTCTGTTCCAAGATAATAGAAAAGTATAAGTGTATTTTGGTAGGAAATAGAGATTTCAATAAATTCCATCTCACAACAGAAATGTCAAGTTTTAATGTGGATGTGGGTTTAAATCATTCTGAGATTGACACTAATAACAAAAATGTTAAGGTTGTCTGTATCTATAAACCACCCAAGGATAACCTGCATACCTTTTTTGACTACCTGTAAAAGAACAATGAAAATTAACTGGAAAGATTCACTTATCTTATGAGGGGACCTCAAAATACACCACATTTATTTGTATATAAAAGCCTAATTAAAAAACATTTTAGTTGTTTCAATTTAATCTGAGTGGATAGGATTTTTACAGGAATAATAGACTTGAATTCACTTTATTTATCCAAATACCTCTGGACAAGAAAATATCAACGTCTTACATTCAGAGGAAGGCATACAATTTATTTTTTTTCTAAAAATACTTACCCAAAGAGTAAAAATTAAGAATTGTTTATTAGATACATAATACAATAAAATATGACGAGGGACTGTTCTGAGTAATGAATCATTAACTGAAAACCTTGTATACGAATATTTTCAATTTAAACTGTAACAGTATGCAAATACTGAACATAGTTCCGTTAAAGAAGCCATACACAATGGTTATGCTACCGACGAAAATAATTGAAAAAATAAGCTGGATTTATCAAACAACAATATTTTCTGACAAGCGTTTCATTTTCAGGACTAAAACTCTTTAGTGCACTGTCCGAATGTATTAAATCTCTATACAAAATTCTTTATTCACATCATGCCTGAAGGACGTTTTAATTACACAAGATGAATACGATCAAAAATGTTCATTTAATAAATGAAATTACAAAATATTTCTTAACAAATAGGTGAAAAAATAATTAGCCATCAGTTACATTGTCTGTTTAATGTGGAGACAAGTGCGAAAAAAAGTCCGTTCAAAAATGTACATATATATATATTTGTCTGTTACCGCTCCAGCGGTTGCAATTTTTTGTCTTATCGTTACCAAAATTGATATATAGTCGTTTTATACAAAAAGAAAGATCAAGTTCGTTAATGGCTGAAATCGGACTTAAATTCTTAATATCTCCGTTATTATGCGTCGGATCAAAAAATTCTATGGTTCTATAAATATTGTATTGTACCTTTTTCCACTATCTTGATTATTAACTGAGATATTTGTATTTTTTAGTTTTCGGTCTTCAGTAAAGCCCCACTCCTACGCATCTCATATTAACAATTTTCTATTATGTTATGAAGCGCTTTATTCGAAACTTAAATACCAAGTATTGTCCTCATTGAACTTTTAAGTTTTGAAATAAATGTAAATACGTGGCGCACGTGAGAAATCTGCTTAGTTAAAGCAGCCCCTGCGTGGCGGAATTTTTTTATTATTAAATTAAAAGATTCATAAAATGTATTCATTGATTATAATGATTGCATTAAACAAGTATAAATGCTATTTAATAAAATATAAAGAATTTAATTCACTTAATATTAATAAATTCTTTATAGACACAAAAATATTTATCGTATCCTATTATTTTTTTGTTAAGGTTGAATAGAAATAAAGATATTCCATTTTATTTCAATATGTTAGAAATTTTGGTCACACATCACCAGAGTGTGTTATGTTATAGTCATCTTACCAACGTCCCCTAGATGCCACGAAGGGATTGTTTATTTATTGGATATGATCTTTTTCTAACCCGGTGGGACTAAAGAAATTATTAATTGAGTTCTTATTGTCCAGGTGAGATCAAGACCAACACCTTAATTCGCATGGCTAACCCGAATCCCAAAAATAATTCTGTTTATAATTTAGCTTTTTAGATGTAATCTCCTTTGACCAGCAATTCCTGAAACCACAATTCCATAACATAACATAACATTTGTACTAATAATACAAATAAAAAACGTTAGAAATAAAATTAAAGAATTATGGTACTAGTAAAATGCCTTGGTTAAAACGTTTTCTCGTGAGTCCCAAGATGTTAACACGTTGTGCTTCTCATTTTGAGGATTTAATATAGGGTTCATATAGATAAACTATCGTTTTTTTTTATGAAGGATATTGATTTAGAATGGCTGTTGGCGTAATTTTCAATCGAGCTTTACCACAAGGTACCTGTTTACTTTTTAGATTAGGGTTGTCATTCCGAGTGTTTGCTTTCAAGCTGGGACAGATTCTCTCCAGTCACTGTAAATCCAGGTAATTGGAATACCAGTAGGTCGAATTCTGTTCTATCAGTTGGCCATAGCAGCGGGGAGGGGGGCTCCCCCCACACATCCTACTAAATCCATTCAAACGTTGAGTCGTCCCCACGTCGATAGTGACAGGCTGGATCAATATTTGAGAGGGAGTGACAGAGATATGGAATGAATATTTTGAGGTTTGCCTCTAGAGACTTTCCGTGCAGGCTAATCGCTCTGTCATTTCTAACCCATGAAGGAATCCACAAATAGGAGTTTCGTTGTGGAATATTAGAAGGACAACACAAATTGCTTCCCATTATCCATTTATGTTCTAGAATCTGCGGAAAGGGCATCTATCGATTCCTTTTATCTCTCTTTTCAGCTATATTGTATTACCAATTTAAAAAAGAAAGAAAAAAAAAGTCTTTATCATTTGAATGTATTCTCAAGATCACTACTGATAAAGAAATAATGAATAAACAATAATAACTTTCTAGCAAAACGTTGGCAAACTGAAGTAGTTTTCATTCCAACTCAAGTGACCAACAGCTACATACAGCAATGATTGAGATAATGAAAGTTTCATCTTAGATACCTAAGTATCTGTTGTAGTTGAACACCATTGCTATAGAAAAAGTATTGAATATTACTTAATCATTCCAATATAGTTAAATATATATTTCAAGATTCTCTGACGAAGACTAACAAAATCAATATTCATACTAGTCTATAAAATAACTATGTATAGGGCAGAATAACACAAACTATGTATAGAATAAAATGTATAGATTTTGTTTTTGCTATGAAGGCTACAAACGAAGGAATTGGGGAGTCCTCTTAGCGATCCAAAAAAACTCCTCAAATATATATATATTATATATTCTAAGCGGAAAACGTCGTATGAGGTGTTGAAGAATTTCTCGAATGTTTGTTCATAATCCTAAAAACATTGTAGCCCATATATGCATTTGTCCCAACGAGGATTCTACTATCTCATAAAGGTAAAATAACACATACCCATTTTGTCATTGACCTACACATCCCGTTGTCACTTAAAAGCCGCAACGTGGTTGCATCCCTATAACTAGGTGAACGAAAATGTCAATTATCATATTAGTAATTTGACTAAATTGGCATATTTAAGGATAATCTATAAAAACAAATAACATCTAGTTGTTTTTTTTATAATGACAAATTAATGTCAAATATTCATAATTCTTTAATATATTCATAATTTGTGTATCATGATTGCATTGCTCATTAAACTATAAGTATGCCCTAATGAATAGACATGTGTAATATTGGCATTTCCACTTATAATATAATAAATTAGTTGATCATACAAAAATACAAATGAAAATTGCAAATTTCCAAATAACCCAATGGTTGCAACTACAAGACGTAGCTTTTATGTCATGATTATTTTCATACATACAATTAAGTTAATATATTTGCTAATCATCAACACCTCATCTACTTCACATTGAAATGCTTTTACATTAAAATTATAGAAGTTCAGTTTTCTATTTTAGTTTTATTAGCTCTCGAGAGTGTTGCTTAGCTATTTTTTTTTTGTAGCAGATTTCCATTAAGGGAAATCAGCTATTTAATACTATATATTACCAATAATAACAAAAATGTAGTTTCTGTTTATTTACATTGTGTTAGAATTGTGTTGTGTTGTTCCTCCGGTTTTTTATATTTTATTAAGATTTTTACATAGACTTTACAAATTGGAAACACACGATGTGTTTATACACACACACACACACACACACACACACACACACACACACACACACACACACACATATATATATATATATATATATATATATATATATATATACATATATAAGTGTATAAATTTTGAACATTTTGGACGGCACGGAATTATGAAATATTTGCTAATGACAGGAATGACTCGGTAGGTAGCGCTTTTGTAGTTTTCCAAAACAATAACTTAGTACACAAAGGACAATAAGCCCTTTTGTGCTGCTAAACATCCATATTACAGGCGCACAACAAAGTACTTGAAATTTCTGAGAACAATAGGACCTGTATTATTTCCTGTGACAGTAAAATTTCAATTGACAGGCCGTATACCGCCAAACACATTACATAATTCAAAACTTAAGGACAGTAATTCAACAATGTTAAAACAGAAATTGTAAGTACTGTGAACGAACATTTGATTGAAAAACATTACATAATAAATTGTTCAGGTGTAAAACGCAAAAAAAGTTATATAAAAAATTAAAATACCAAATCAAAATGTAATTCGTGCTTAAAAAGTAAAGAAAGTACTGAAAAAAAAATTGATGAGAATAATCTCATTGCTAAGGCGGCCAAAGAAAGTTCTTCAATTGTAAATGTATATAAGGACGAATATATAAATAAAACAGTATCCTTGCTGCTACTTTGGATAAATATCCGAATGGCATGTATACTTGAAAGGAATTCAATCGATTTCATACAGGAATCAACTCTTTGAATCAAAATACTCAGAGCACTTATTTGTAATTGTATTTGATTATTATTACCATATTAGGAGTTTTCAAGAAGTTCGTTATGGAATTAGTAAAAATTACATATTACTACTATGTAATAAAAAAAATGCAGTTTTTGTTTAATTGTATAATATCAAAAATTGTTCGACTGTATTTTTGTACTCTGAACAAGAGAATAAATAACTCTTTAAATTAAACTACTGATATGATTGCTGATTTTTAAAATATTTTTTAATTTTATTAAAATATATTAATTTTTTTCAGGTGAGGTTCTTCTTTCTCATGTGAGGCATTTTTTTCTGAGTAAGTTTCCTTTTTATTTCTGTCGGATGAAAGACAACTATTGACAATTAGAATATTTCCAGTTATTTGAACAAAAAGTAAAAAAGAAAATAATCGAAAACCGTGTTTCTGTGAACAAGGAATTTTGTGAAAACACAGTTGTCACATTATTTAATCACTTAACTATCTCTAATGTTAAGACATCAGTGAGCTTCTTCTATTAATATATCTTAAAGTGGTTCAAGGAAAGACCGTATTGAATTTCAAATTAAATTAATGATTGTCTAAATATGTTTGCATTTATACTTTCATTGTGATACTTTGGATTTCTCATCTATTGTCTATGCCAAAACTAAATAAAAATGAATTTAATATTTATTAGATATAAGAGAAATCTTCTTCTATACCTTCGTTTTCATTTTACAAATTTCCATTCGAGGTGACAAAACTGATGTCCTTTCAAATGACTTGTGTGGGAATGATGTTCAAAATTATATATATAAACTCATTCCTAATCATGGCATTTATAAGAAAATTTTACATCAAGAACCACTTTATGAACCTTAAATACCAAATTATTTAGATCATCTTAGACAATGGTTGAAACTGAACGAAGTAAAAGGGAGGGTTGAAGGGGAAATACGTAAATTCATACTCTCGTTTCTTATGATTCTTAACAAAACATGTTATAGATTCAATCTTGTTGAACTATTGACTCACTACAATTGTTGTTCTATAAATTTTTTAGTAGCTCAATATTAAGCGAGTTATTCGTACTTTCCTGCTTCCAGTTTTCATTAAACCCCCATTTCTACTCTTCCGGTTTATGCATAGAAATATAAAATATAAAGTAACATGAGATGAATAGTGTTTCATGGACGCACGTGGGAAATATAATTTGCGTACACAGTCCATGTGTTTTAGCAGATTTCCCTTGAGGGAATAAGTCCGTTCAAAAGTATATATATATACTAGCTCAGATACCCGGCTTCGCCCGGGAATTGATTTGAAGCTGAATGGTGATGGTACTTTTTTGGCAAGGCTTTACTTTGCACAATATTTTGACATTTACCCGTCCTAGGGTTTAGGGTTAATGCCCGTTGTTAGCATTTGTTAATAACAAAATTAATTTTTTATGTAAATCTTCACTGTCCTCTAAATTGTCATATTTCCCGTCTCCTGTGCATTATGCATAGATTTCAGATATTAAGGACAAAATATTAACATAGATTTGAATTAATTTTTCCAGATGAGGTACCACATAGTTCAAATTGGAATGAATTGTTGAGCATATCAATATTTCTACCTAAATTACTTGCTCCACACATTGTTCATGGAGAAATGTATAAAACAAAAGTTAATCTAAATAACAAAGTAAACAACTTTTGTTTTGTGCGTGTTTGTCGAAAAACAAATAGACAGTGAAATATCGCGAATTTTTATTTCAGGCCTCCCTCATAACCCACACTCTCGTTCTAACCTAAAAATTTTAATATAGCTTATAATCATGGAATAATTAATGCTAATTGGCATACCGAGTTTTTTTAAGTTCGGTTTAATCGTTAGCGCCTAATGAAATAGTTGACTCCCTAAAGTGGGAGTTATAATTCGGAATACGAAAAAAGTGTATATAACAAAAGTTACTCTAAAGTTGTTATGTACATTTATTTTCTATCTTGAATATTAACCGAGATATTTGCATTTTTATTAAATGTGGGAGGGTAACACAGGAAAGCGAGTTTCCCGCTAAAAGCTAGTTCTGCCGTTTCCGTAACTCTTCGGCACTCGAAAGGAGATTTTCCTATTGTATAACTTTACGTGGGAAATCTGCTTAGCTTACGTACCCCCTGCGTGACGGACTTTTCTAATATATGTGAGATATTTAGTTTTCCAACAAGCGCATTTAAGCTCGGGAGACAACTTTCTTAAAAATATGGTGTTCTGGTAACTTTCAGTTGTAGATCAACGCCTTTGTAAAGACCAAGTTCATGGAATGCATCCATGTATTGCTGATTTCAGAGCTGTAAAGATATTTGAAATATAACTAAAATTCAGTGTCATAGAGGCGGATAATGACGAGTTGTTAGTTATGTCGGTCTTACCCAATTCTAAGGCCATTTAAAAATGAATTGACTTAATTCAGAGCATAATTTCGGGCGTTTTTCTCCTTCAGCCATCCGTTTCATATAGATAGTTAAGTCCGATCGTTAGCCCAGATAGTTGGAGGGGTACTGGAGCATCTAGTGATATCCTGTGTGTGCCGTGGCGTAACGGACAAACCTTCAGGAGTGAATATCCTGGCAGACTGATTAAGGATGAGCCCTCGTGACTGGGGCGTGGTCGTCTCACTTCCGCCCCTACACACCCTCCCATTCAGGACACATGCCCGTCTAACTGTCCCAGGTCAGATCACATTGAGTGCACTTCCTTGTTTTCAATCTTTCACTATCGCGCCACGCCTAGTTGACTCAAGAATCGTTTTACTTTCGGAGATAGTGACACTTGAATGGAACAAAGCTGGGGAACAAACAAGTCCTCAAGAATTGGCTGCACATGTCTTACGGTCACAATAAACCTTTTAGCTGCTATTCAAGCTGTACTCATGACGAGATTTTCCAAAAATATCTTCTAATATCCATCAATTCTATCTTGCAGATCACGAGAATGAGGTCCGTTCAAAATTACGTATATATAGTCCTTCACGCAGGGGCCGCGTAAACTATGAACATTTCCCTAGTGAAGTTTTACAATAGTTAAACCTACATACTGGTAACACTAAACACCACCGTTAATATTAAATGAATAAATACAAAGGGAAATGAGAAATTTTTCAGTCAGTTTTAATAACCTCTGAACGGAAAACATCTGAATTGTAAACTAACAAGTTTTCCAACATCTCAGAATGAACAGATAGTAAGAAATATTCTTCACCGGAAATTTATTTATTATTTAGAGCTCGGCAACTGTGGCGACTTGGCTCTTCTTAAACATGGGGGGGGGGAACAAAACAAAAACAAAAAAAAAAAACAAGTAAACAAAATAACAAAACAAAGTAACAAGAAATAATATCAAACAAACAAAAGAAACACGAACACATCAAATAACAAGAAACATGTAAACAAAATAACAAAAAGGAACAAGAAACAAGAACACAACATAGAACTAAAAACAGGTGGTAAATAAATAAGTTAAAAGGAAACTTGGTGACTTTGAAACAAAATTATTCATAAAAACAGGCATCATTCAAATTTAAACACATCATACACCCACACTTACACACACACACACACACACCCCCACACACACACACAAACACACACACACACACACACACACACCCACACACACACACACACACTAAAAAATTTTAAAATATGTAATTAAATATTCTCAAACTGCCCAATTGTTTTTAAATATGTCAGAATCGTGGCAATATGTGGGCTACCCTCAGTCAGTAGTTCGTTCAAGTCGTGTGGAATGTTTAAGTAAGTCTTCACCGGAAAGACTTTTTCGGGAAAGACTTCACCGGAAAGAAAAACAATTACTGAAATATTAATATTATTGAAAACTATTTACTACATTTAGTACTGTAATGTATAATAAATCAGAATAATTTTTATATCAACCAAACAAATTTTAGTAGTCCAAGAACTTAAAGAGGAGATCACCAGAACTTATTTGCTGCGTCTCGTACAAGAAACGTCTATTGAAAACTATATTTGGTGTTTATACTGCGAATGAAGTTGTTTATTATATATCAGAGTATTGTTCATGCGAAATGAGAAGAAGTGGGGGTTTGCTGAAGGCTGAAACCTGAAAAATGCAAGTATCTCGATTAATATCCAAGATAGGAATGAATGTATATAGCAATATTTATAGTATCTTCAATTTGCAATAAGATTCGAAATATCTCTGTTACTATTTGTCGTATCGAAAAATTGTATAAGTTGCGATCTAGTTACAAATTTAATGTTCTATAAATTTTGTTATAAACGTGTTTTCTCTATATTGAAAGTTAACGGAGATATTTGCGTTTTATAGTTTTCGGCCTTCAGTAAACCCCCACTCCTCCACATGTCATATTAACAATAAGATGCTATAATATGCCGCACTTTCTGCGTCACGGACTTTTTTATAGTTAAAATATATTTTTTGTAACTTGCCTGATCTAAAGAATAAAATATTTATGGATTGAACAGTATTATTAATCAACGACGGAAGGATCAAAAAGGTCAAACACCTCCACTCTTAATTATTAAGAGTGGAGGTGTTTGACCTTTTTGATCCTTCCGTTGATGATGGACCTCCACCAGCCAGCACAAATACAGAGTATTATTAATGGCATTTCTTTTTGAGAGCACATATATACCATCTGAACGTTTGCATTTCACCGACACACCTATCATAGTTAATAATATTAAAGAGAGATAATTATCCATACTCCTGCATGCTGCTGAGTTAATTAAATTAAATTCCGCAGCAATCAGTATCCATATGCAAACAACTATTTAATCAAATACTGACATTCGCCGTGCAATAGATGAATTATCGAATTCCATGAAATATGTGACATTTCCACAACCCAATTATTTGAATAACAATCTCTGATATGTGGCCTGGCATTGCAGTCCATCCTCTATTTAACATACTAGAAAATATAAAAATCCGAACTGGTGCGTAAACTAAGCAGATTTCCCAAGACCTTAACAAGATGCTGATCTGACAACAGATATTCTTCAGACTTTTTTCTCGCGTTATAAGAAGCCTATTAAACTTGAAATTTTACCTTGCCACTAGAAAAATAGTACCTAAGGTGCAGGAAGAAGAATTCTTATTTGTAGAACTACGGGCTACAAAACACTAAAAACTAAACGCAAATGCTCGTTTAAAATTCCATTTATTGAAAGGAATGTATAGATCTCCAAATGTAGTAAATAAAACCCTCAAGAAGATTACTATGTAAGATTTTTCGACTGTATAAGATATTTGCTTTATAAATAATGTTACTGTAATAAGTGTTTTTAAAAAAAAAAAAAAACAGCAATTGTAGTTCATTAGTTTTGCAATGAGTGTGCTAATTGACACATAATATGTTATTTTTTGACCTCCCCCCTCAGCTTTCGATTTTAATGAGAAGCTTAAACATCTTGCTTATCAACGTTCAAACAAAATTACAACCTCTAGAGAGCTCAATAGCTTATTTTTTTTTTTTTTTTTTGAGAAATATCTGCTGAGTTGAGGCAAAATCCATAGTAATTAGACAAAATATTGTACAAAGAACTAGTAGTTTTGAAAAATAAAAATAACTCTTTTTATGCCTAGGTAATTTAATCTGAAATTTAAAAATGTACAAATCATTTCGTTGAAATCACAATATAAATAATCTTGAAAGCGAATGTCCGAATTTTCAACTACACTGATATTGGAGTTTTCCAGCTTAAAATCGTGTTGGTCAATCAGTGATAGGTACTGAATTATCAACTTGACTTTATTTGATAGGTATCATAATGGCGAAAATATTTTGATTCGCTATATTGCATACGAATTCACTACCTTTTGACCTTATAACATTTATTAACTAGGGGACATTTGAATATTGATGTATTTATTGATCTTTAATAACTAAGCTTTGCCAGCAATCTGTTTGCTGTTTTCAAAATCGTACCCCACCTATTGTGAGATTTTTTAACTATTTTACTCTGCAACTGTCTTATACACGTTTCCAACGTGAAATAATACCTAGCTGGGACCGTGGAAGTGCGGGAGCATTCTTAAACTAATTTAAATGGCATAATTTCTCTAAAAACAGGATATAATTTCTGAGGTAAACGATCTGGGGTAATAATGTGAGAACTTAATTCTTGTATTCTAGAAGCTTTATTATTTCTGATTTTCAGAAGACAATATAGAATATAAATAAATATTCAAATATTGAAGGGGTGTCTAATATTTAGATCATTAGGGGTCTCTAACATTAAATTGTCATGTCAACTTGATCAAGCAAGTAAAAAGTCCGTCACGCAGGGTCGGCGTAAACTAAGCAGAGTTCCCACGTGAAGTTAAACAATAAAGAAATCTCCATACGAGAGCCGAACAGTTACGGCAAAGGGCCGAACTAGCTTTTGGTGGGAAACTGTCATCCGTTATCGGCCCGAATTTATGAAAAATGCAAATATCTTGGTTATTATTCAAGATAGAGAATAAATGTACAGAACAATATTTATAGTAAATTTAATGTAGAATAAGATTAGTCCTATACATGTTTTTGATCCAAAGTATGGTAACGGAGATATTTCGAATTTTCGAAAATCCCCCCCTCCAAACCCCATCTTCCAATGGTCCGATTACAGCCATTAACAAACTTGATCTGTCTTTTGGCATAAAACGAGCAAATATCGAGTTTTATAACGATTCAATAATAATTGCGTCCGCTAGAGCGGTAACAGACAAAATATAATATATATATATATATATATATATATATACATATATATATATATATAAATATATATGTATAATTTTGAATGGACCTCATTTTCGTCATCTCTTGGGTAGGATCGATGAACATTTGAAGAAAATTTTCGAAAATCGCGTCTTGAGTACGACCTCAATAGCTGATTTCCCTTAAGGGAAATCTGCTAAAAAGAGGCGCTCAAGATTGAGTGGGGAAAGGAACATTTTTACCTTACCATAAATTCAATTAAATTTCATTCACGATGCTAGAAACGTTATGTATTCTGAAAACGCGGCAGTTCTCAGGAACAAATGAAAACTGGGTTTCCTACAAATATTCAATAACTCGCCGAATTAAAAAAAAACCAAGGTGGTTTGGTGTAATATAAGTATGTTTTTTATTAGTTATAAGGTATTCAAAACTGTATTACAAATATGATAGTGGTAATAGTGAAATAATATAACGTTTCTAACTGATTTAATCAATATTGCGTGGAAATTCAAATATTTGTATATTTTTGAAAAATAAATTTTTTGAGAGTTTCCAAGAATAGTAATTTCAGTAGCAAAGTCATCAGTGCACCGGATTCTTTGCCGCTTTATACTTTGGATAAAAAGATGGTAACAAGATAAATTTTGATGAAATCGGATTGACGTCTTGAGTACACTATAGTCTTGCCGGAGAGAACGACTCTAGAAAAATTAGCTAACAAGTCATTTTAATTTTAAGAAGTCTATGATTTATGATAATTTAATTTCATGTCTGCATTCATGTTCTAATAGTAACACTTATAATTTTCCTAAAGACCATCTAGAACGTCCTATTATTAATTGTGTATCTTTAGCAATGAGTATGTTTTGGAAGAAACTCATTCTCAGAAAAAAAATGTACGTATAAAAATTACAATTTTGTAAGCTTGGGTGATTAGGGTATTATACGGGCCAATGATATTTATAATCAACTGATTATCAGAGAATGAATTGATAAGCGTCATTCGCCGTCATAAACCAACTGAATGTGACACGAACGATAATGAAATGTGCAGTAATCATGGGAATGCCATCAATTGATAGAAATCTCACGTTGCCTATTCATAGCCCCGAGGGAATCATGTGATTGCCCCTTCATTAGTTATTAGCGACACAAGTCCTACTCCAACTGTATTAGTTTCTATCTCATGATATGTCTATTAAAAATGATATTCTCATCAAATATTAGCTTACATCTCCTAAAGGGCTATAAACGAAAAAAGTCTGGGTGTAGGGGCTGTATAATAAACTAAGCAGATTTCCCACGTGAAGGCTGATGTTCTCATATGATCATATATTTTCTAATTCTCTTGTAGTAAGAATCCTATGTTAGCATAAATTGAAATATAAGCCGGTAAAGATATGTTTAGTGACTCAAAGTAAAAATTCAATGAGTACAAATGGGTTTTACGGAAAGCTGAATTAAATAAAAAGCAAATACAAAAAAATCCGTCACGCAGGGGCTGCGTAAACTAAGCAGATTTCCCACGTGAAGTTATACAATAGAGAAATCTCCATACGAGAGCCGAACAGTTACGGCAAAGAGCAGAACTAGCTTTTGGCGGGAAACTAGTCATCCGTTATCGGCCCACAATTAATAAAAATGTAAATATCTCGGTTAAATTCAAGATAGAGAATAAATGTATAGAACAATATTTATAGTAAATTTAATTTACAACAAGACTGGTTTTATACAATTGTTTCATCCGACTTATGGTCACAGAGATCTTTTGAATTTTCGAAATTCACCCCTCTAAACCCCCCCCCTCCCCATTGGTCAGATTTCAGTTATTAACGAACTTGATCTGTCTTTTTGCATAAAACGTTTAAATATCGAGTTTGGTAACGTTCAAACAAACATTGCGACCGCTAGAGTGTTAACAGACAAATATATATATATATATATATATATATATATATATATATATATATATATATATATATGTATAATTTTTAACTGACCTCAGTTGCGTCATCTCCTGGGTAGGATCGATGGACATTTGAAGAAATTTTTCGAAAATCGCGTCATGAGTACGTCCTCAATATCTGATTTCCCTTAAGGGAAATCTGCTAATAATAGAAGAACCATTATGGAAAAGTAAATTGGAACATTATTTGTTATATTACATTTTTTCATACGAGTCATATTTAAGAAGAAATGTCAATATTGTTTTTCGTTTTTTGCTCCCTCTTTGATAAGAAACATGATATTTTCATATACATGAAATGTTTATCATGGAATTTAGTTAAAAAATAATAGTGTTAAAATCACACTCGTATGTATATATGTATATATATTTGTGATATAACATTTTTTCATACGAGCCATATTTACGGAGTAATGCAATTTTTTTTTTATTTTTTGCTCCCTCCTAGTTTGATTTCAGCCAACCAAGCATGATGTTTTCATATACATGAAATGTTTATCGTCGAATTTATTTAAAAAATAATAGCGTCAAAAAACACACTCGTTTGTATATTTGTGATATAACATTTTTTCATATGAGTCACATTTAAGGAGAAATGTCAATTTTATATTTATTTTTTGCTCTCCCCTGGTATGATTTCAGCCGATAACAAACATGATATTTGCATATACATGAAATGTTTATCATCGAATCGAATCGAATTTGGTAAAAAAAAAAAAAAAAAAAATAGTGCCAAAAACACACACATACACATTTATTTGAAAGACGTGTAAACTCAAAAGCTTCAAGAGAAATCGGCCATAATGTGTGGTCCTAGGATAATGCTCATAGACTACTCTTCTGTAACAGCAGTAATTTTTTATGAAAATATTATTGAAGTTACATTCACTCCTATTTAATTATTTATGTATTAATTCCTCCGAACTAAAGAGTAACCTTCTCATTAAGCATTAAAACATAGATTACCAGTTTCCCTAGATAGTATGTATGTAGTTAGTGGTACACTGAAATAGTTTCTGTTATCATTATCTGTTTTATTACCGTACGTTTTAGGGATTTCTTCATGTAAAATATTGTCATTTGAAGTTAATTATCCTATTATTGTTGGTTTTACTTAATTATGTTTATAATGAATTCGGATTAGAAGCAATTAATCAGAATAAATATGGTTCTTTCCGAGAATATGCCAATTTCCTTGTATTAGTTATATTTTCATTATTATTCGTAGTGGATACATTGTTTTTCTTTTACAGAATATATAATTACTTAATGACTTACAGAAAATTGATCAACAACACTAATATTCAGTGTAAATTTTCTTCAGTTTATTAGTATGAATAAACATTAGTTAACTTTATGTATTCGCCAGAAATCTTAATATGCTTTTTCCTCTAATCACTGAAGTGTCGTTTCTGAACACTGCCTGAATTTAAGAATTTTAGTCATTCTGTTTATAGCTTCTGAAGGGAGGAGTAATAAGATATCGAGTAGACATTTCTATAACTTAGTTTGGACGTTTGTTTGAAGGGTATGAGGATTTATTTGGTAAGTTAAATATTTGTAGCTGCTAGATGTAAGTTAGATCTAAAAAAGGAACTCTTGTAAAAACCATAAACACGTCTTCTACGAAGCGCACAACGCCCGAAGTATTAGATGTAGAATTCTTGGAGACCGTCCAATTCTCAGGGCGTTTGACAATAAGGTTCCAATATCTATTGAGAGAAACAAGCGTTCGCCCAACCAATGATTTAGATAACATTCTAAAATTTCAGATTTAAATATTCCTCATGATGAGCTACGTGAATACATTAATCACTTTGGCCAATATTGATATATTTGGTGTTGAGTCAAAATCATTTACCGTTCTTAAATATTCCATAACACTGGTTCTAATGATTTGCTGAAACATCCTTCTTGAAGAATATTCCATTGAAATCAGGGGAATTAAGAAAAGATCTGTCTGATGCTATGTTACGTACGCCGCTTATTTTCCTTTTAAACAACATTAGGACTAGTTTAGAAATAAATGGGTCATGTTGTTTAGATTATTGTACCGTATATTACCTTGTTTAGTTTACTTTAGTCCTTTAATTTGGCTAGGGAATAATTGTTGACCGTATATTCTACTGGACGGATTGTAAGAGTTCACCTTTATGCCGGGGTTGTACTCATGACGGAATTTTAATATATATATATATATATATATTTGTCTGTTACCACTCTAGCGGTCGCGATTTTTGTTTGATCGTTACCAAACTCGATATTTAGTTGTTTTATGTAAAAGGAAAGATCAAGTTTGTTAACGGCTGAAATTGGACCAGTGGGAGGGGGGGGTTTAGAGGGGAGGATTTTCGAAACTTGGAAATATATCCGTTACTATACGTCCGATCGAAAAATTGTACAGAATCAATCTTATTGAAAATTAAATTTACTATAAATATTGTTATATACATTTATTCTCTATCTTGTATATTAACCGAGATATTTGCATTTTTATTAAATTTGGGCGGCTAATGGACGAGTGAGTTTCCCACCAAAAGCTAGTTCGGCCGTTTCCTTAACTGCTCGGCTCTCGGGAAGCTTCTCTATTGTAAAACAACACGTGGGGAATCTGCTTAGTTTACGCAGCCCCTGCGTGCCTGACTTTTATATCTCAAATTATGTTAATAATTCGTGTATGTGTTATTGTGAACAATAATGTATAATATATTTTTAGCAGATTTTTTTTAATCTTGTGCCTTAAACTTCCATCATGTTTGTTGTAAATGTCAATTGTCTTCAAGTGATTTAAGAGTGTATTTTTATGTGGGCTGCCTTCTGATAATAGCGGTTTTGTTTAATAACGTCCATTAATGTCCTTGATATTATGTCATACAGAGTGCTAAAGTTGAGGGGATATTCTCGACAGTAAATCTTCAATCTTCGACATGAAGTGAAGATTGGACCTTTCCATTGAAGGCAGATTAGCAGCAGTTAGAGGGTCGTGTCAAGGATAGGCTTCGGATTAAATACAAACACAACTGGAAGGCTGGGATTAATTGCTTTGCTATCTCGTTTTCATTTAATCAAATAATATAAACTCATTATGAGGCTCGGGTTAGCTATGAGTATTAAGGCTTAGGTTATGGAGCTAACAGTTTCCCTTTACTCCATTCAAGTGAATTCAATGCAAACACATACCCTCGTATTTGTTTGGTAATTTTCGGACTAATTAGTATCTACTTCCTCTCACTGACTGACATACATTTACTTAATAACAAGGTCGTTAGTCCTTAGATAAGGATACCTTTAGCAACAGTTACTTAAATTGGTAGTAAAAATGAAATAGTAATACATGTCATTAACTTAAACAATACTCACGCCCAAGCTGAGTGTTAATATTTAGACAAGTTATTTTTAATTACTAGATCTCTTCTTTCAAGGAAGGTTAGAGTACCCGATAATTCCAAAAATTCTGAAACTTTGTTCTCAAGAGCAGTAGTTTATTTGTAACAAAACTATTTTTTGTTCTCGCGGAATTCCGATTAGAAGAGGTGAATTAACATCTAGATAAATAAAGTCCGTCACGTAGGGGCTGCGTAAACTAAGCAGATTTCCCTCGTGAAGTTATACAATAGAGAAATCTCCATACGAGAGGCGAACAGTACAGTTACGGCAAAGGGCTGAACTAGCTTTTGGCGGGAAATTCAAAAATCAGGTATCGGCCCAAATTTAATAAAAATGCAAATATCTCGGTTAATATTCAAGATAGGGAATAAATGTACATAACAATATTTATAGTAAATTTAATTTTCAATAAGATTGTTTTTGTACAATTTTTCGATGCGACGTATAGTAACGGAAATATTTCGAATTTTCGAAAATCCTCCCCTCTAAACCCCCTCTCCCACTGGTCCGATTTCAGCCGTTAACAAACTTGATCTTTCCTTTTACATAAAACGACTAAATATCGAGTTTGGTAACGATCAAACAAAAATTGCGACCGCTAGAGCGGTAACAGACAAATATATAGATTAGATAGATCTATATACATACATACACATATATATATATATATATAAAACTTTGAACGGACCTCATTTTCTTCATCTACTAGGTAGGATCGATGGACATTTGAAGAAAAATTTCGAAAATTCCGTCATGAGTACCTCAATAGCTGATTTCCCTTAGGGGAAATCTGCTAAAAATCGGTAATTATATTTCTGAGCTAATATTGTTAAAGCGGTAAGTAATAGATATAAAGAAAGTTTCAAATGATAGTTTTATGTTTCTTAACGTATTTTAAAACTGTGCAATCAGTTTTTTTTTAAAGTCATATTTTTCAAATCATTTCCCTCCCCCATATTTTTAAAATGTCTCCCCCCAACTATTTTTGTTTGTGTGAAACCACTCAAATCGTAGTGAAGAATAAATAGTAAAGTCCGCCACGCAGGGGCTGCGTAAACTAACCAGATTTCCCTCCCGAAGTTTAGCAATAGATAAATCTACATACTGGTCTATCACATCTATATAAACAGGTCTGCCAACCTCCCAGGAAAGAAAACAATTCCTGAAGTATATCAGAATATAACATATTGAAAACTATATCTATTACTGCAATTTATAATGAATCAGAATAATTGTTACCTCAATCAATCAAATTTTAGTTGTCCAAGGACTTAAAACAGGTGGGGGGAAGATCACCAGAACATATTTGAATATATCTAGTATATTAAAGGTCTCTTAAAAATAATATTTGGTATTTAAGCTTCGAATAAAGTGGTTTATTATACAACAGCGTATTGTTTGTTGTTCCATGAGTGAAAGTGGGACTTGCTGAAGGCTGAAAACTGAAAAATGCATGCATCTCGGTTAATATTAAAGATAATGAAAACATGTACATACCATCATTTATAGATCTTTTAATTTGCAATACGATATTCATGATAGAGAATAAATATATGTAATAATATTTACAGTATAAATAATTTGGAATAGGAATGATTCTATACACGTTTTCGATCCGACGTATAGTAACGGAGATATTTCGAATTTTCAAAATTCTTCCACTCTAAACCCCACTCTATCCCTGGTCCGATTTCAGCCATTTACAAACGTGATCTTTCTTTTTAGATGGAACGATTAAATATCGAATTTGGTAACGATCAAACAATATACAGACAAATATATATATATATATATATATAAACAAACAAACAAATTAAGCTGCCCTCTTTCTGAGGGTACCTTTGTGGTCAGCCTCCTAATCTGCCAGTTTTGGTAATATTATTAATTTTTTAATTTTATTTTGTTTATATTGTATATTGAAATTTGGATAATTGAATGGAGGAACTTTGGGAGGTACCTCAGGTGAGATTGCAGCTTAATATTTCAGATTTATTTTTTATATAAATGGTGGTTCACAATTTTTATAGATGACTTTAGGATAAGGGTGGACAAGTCCTTTAGGTCATCTTTGTTCAGCCCATATTCAATTAAGGTCTTGACGGTTTTTTGATGGAGGACTCCTTTTATATATATATATACAATTTTGAACGGACCTCATTTTCGTCATTTCCTAGGTTGGATCAATGGATATTTTAAGTAAAATGTCAAAAATAGAGCCATGGGTACGACCTCAAAATAGTCTTTTGTTACGGATGAACTGATTTGATTTATTGTTATCTTCATAAATGAACTGAAGCAGGTAATATATTATTTGAATTGTTAAGTTACAGTAGTATTAATAACTAAAGGTTCATTGAGTATAGCAATAACCCAAACTAATTAAAGCTACCAGTAACAGTAGGTTTCATCACCTAGCAACCATATAGCATATGCTACAGTTACATTACACTGTAGCAGCCTTGGACCTTGTTGTATATATTTTCAGGACGTTATGTTGAAATTGTAGCAGTAAAAATTAAAATAGTTCATAATTTCCGTTTCTTAACTGAATGGTGTGTTTTTAAACTAAAGGAACATCAAAAAACTGTTTTCTCGGAAGAAGCCGAGATATAAGATGATTCTAAAAAGGCATCAAACGGAGCTGTAATTCAGTTTTTCTAAAGCAATAAGAGCCACCTGGTTTAAGGGATAGAAACAGCTCTGCGGCTAAACGCATTTCCCAAGCTTTTCCTTTCTTTTTGATCCTTGTGAAAAAATAAAAACTGGCGGACGCACTAAGAAAGCTGAGCCATTTCTAATGACTGTATCCCCGGGGAGGGGTTAGTTGACGACGGCCAAGATAAAAAAGATACGGGCAAGATCTTAAAAGCTATTAGCAAAAGCCTGCTTGGCCTCTTGGATTGTGGCTTTCTTAATGGCCTCGAGAAGGGGAGGCAATGGTTTGCCGAACACCTTATTCAGTTTTTATCCAGACGCCCCCCACCCACTCTTTACCTATCCATAAACTAAGAAGAAAGTAACCGCCATTTTTTTTTCTTTACCTCAGGCCTGGAATATTTATGTATTTAAATTTTCCATCCATATTAGCCCCCTTTTCCAAGGGAAAGTTTATTATTCACTTATACTGTTTTGAATCACTTATACCTCAATGCCTTCACATCAGCATTATCGTTAGAATCCGAAAAATGATTTTTTAATGGGCTTACGTAATATAATAATGAAGTGACCTTTACACCCACGCTCTAATTGATAAAAGGGCAATATATATTAAATATATTACGTTTCAGATATATTCGAAATGCTCTTCATACTCGACCCATAGATATTCATAAAAGCAATAAAATTCTCCCATTTCTTGGTTCTTTTTTATTTTAACATAATAACTTATACAAATATGTATATTGGCGTCATTTTTATATACACTCAACCGCAAAAAAATCCGGACACTTCATTTTTGCCGTATTAAAAGCTAATTTTCAGCAATTTTCTTTATGTGGGTATTCTAGTTATTACAGAGAATTTAGAGTCTAAGTCCATTGAACTAATCCCTTCAGGATTAGTAAAGACAATTAGATTAAACTCAGATTAGATTTATTTGTCGTGAAGTTGATCTATTCTAAACAGTAAGTAGTTTTTCGCACATTTAAACATCTTTAATTATTAACCAAGCATTTTCTTTAATTAATGTTTTATTTTTATTTCGGTCCAGAATAATGGGTCTTTCAAACTTAGATGGAAGGCCGGACCTTACGTTGCATTGCCGAAACGCTTGGGGTAGCGGAGTCTACCATTCACTGTAATAAAAATGAAGAATATTTTTTTTTTAAAAAAATGTGTTTATTTATCTTTTTCTTTTTTTTATTTTGTATTTTTTTGTAAATAATCAATAAAAATTATTCACTTTTGGCAGATTTTGTTGAAATAACCTATAGATTATTAGGTTATTATTTTAATTAAAAAGATTAATATACATATATATTAAGTATTTAACAAAATTATAAGACTAAATCTAAGTGTCCGGTTTTTTTTTTGCGGTTGAGTGTATATGCTTTTGTCTGATTTATTTCATAGCACAATCATTTTACTGAAATTCATTAATTTTAACCAAGATAGTATTAAAATAATCTATAAATAAAAATAGTCCAGTAAATATTTCTTAAAAATATGGTTATAGAATAAAGAGTAATAGGATTAAAGACATACTAAACCAAAGACAAATAATATATCTTCAGATAATTGATTAGGGTGTTCATACAATTGTGGCTAATATTACTTAACATACTTGGGTTAGTTATCGAACAAAAGACTTATGGAATAACCTAGAAATATATTTTTCTATTTTACTTATTTATTTGAGATGCAATACAATACAATAGCGATTCATTTTTAAACAATAGATAATATAAATATACAAAATTAAATGAATATTACAAATCAATATTAAAAAACGTCCGTCACGCAGGGTCTCCGTAAACTAAGCAGATTTCCCATGTCAAGTTTTACAATAGAGAAATCTGCATACTGGTAACACAATACCACCGTGATTAAATACAAATGGTAATGAGAAATCATTCAGTTAATTAAAATAATTTCCCAACTGAAACGGCTACTGAATTGTAAGAATAATTTATATTTTAATAACTCAAACTTTTGTAATCCAAGAACTAAAGAAGGGGGGGGGGGCGGATGAACAGAACGTATTTGCATAAATCTCACAAAGTAAGGAAGGTAAGGTAAGGTTAGAAACGACAGGTAAGGTTAGAAGAAGCTTCCACCTGATCCGAGAAATGACGGAAATGGCCGACCTAATCTGAACTATACCAGACCACAAACTTCATAAAAATGCAAATATCTCGGTTAATATTCAAGATAGAGAATAAATGTATATATCAATATTTATAGTAAATTTAATTTGCAATAAGATTGGTTTTATACAATTTTTCGATCCGATGCATAACAACTGAGATATTTCGAATTTTCGAAAACATCCCCCCCCTCTAAATCTCCCCCCTCCCTCTTGTCCGATTTCAGCCATTAACGAACTTGATCTGTGTTTTTTCAACGGTTAAATATCGAGTTTCGTTACGATCAACAAAAATTGCAACCGCAAGAGCGTTATTAGACAAATATATATATATATATATATATATATATATATATATATATATTATATATACTATATATACATATATACATATATATGTATATATATATATATATATATATATATACATATATACATATATATGTATATATATATATTATATATATTTATATATATATATATATATATATATATGATTTGAAACGGACCTCATTTTCGTTATCTCCTGGGTAGGATCGATGGACATTGAAGACATTTTTCGAAAATCGCGTCATGAGTACGACCTCAATAGCTGATTTCCTCTAAGGGAAATCTGCTAATATTAGTAATTAACAACAAAAAAAAAACTAAAGAAAAAGTATAAAAATCTGAAAGGAGGTCAATTTATAATCCTATGTTTTACAAACTCAGTGCTTACCTACTGTATGTAAATTTACATTATAACTTATAAATAGATGCAGTTAATTCATATGGTAAACTATGCAGTCACTCTGATTTGCCCGGAGAAGTGTTTTACCAACTCACACACACATATTTAATATAATATTGATATTGATTTATATTGGATTATTGATAGATGTGGAACAAAAGTTCAATGGTGCAGAGATTAAGCTGAATTATATAGTTCACTTTCTATTATATATCTTCCCTTAAAAAGAAATTCCATGTAAACAAATCATAAAATTTAAACCCAATATTTAGTTCTTGATATACTAAGTAAAGTAATAGGGAGTGGAGGATTATGTACCGAAGATGGGAAAAGCCAAAAATTCCAAAATTGCTATAATAACAAGTTGCGGTTTATATATATATATATATATATATATATATATATATATATATATATATAATATATATATATATATATGTGTGTGTGTGTGTGTGTGTGTGTGTGTTTTTGTATTCTGAGTTAGTATTCTGGCAGATGGAATTGACTTCTAGTGTAGGTAGATGAAAGAAATTGCTACGCTTCCACTGTAACAATTTATAATATGTCAGGGCACTTTTGATTCAGTACATTATCATCAGTACCCGAACATCCTGGATGTTGACCTGTCTAGAATTTTTTGAAATTAATGGAATTTGTTGTTTCTTCTATATAAAATGTTGAAATATGGAATTACTTTATTTAGTGCTTAATTTAATTAATTAACGGCAGTTAGTGCCTTTATTCAGACACACATATGTTTGTAGTATAGTTAATTGAGGAGATTCTTCTAAAATTCTATCTTGGAGTACAAGCTAATGGATAAATCTGCTAAATCTCCCTTACTATGATTTTATAATGGGTTTAATTTAAACTTTGGTACTCAGGAAATTAATAATAAGGAGAAGAAAGTAATCAGGTAAAAGTTAGGGGTAGGTAGCCATTTATTATAGAATACAAAGAAATACTTTCCAAACCACATCTTACTAAATGTATATTTCCATGGGTAAGTAAATAATTCAGATACCTTCTTAGAGTCCAATTATAAACAAATCTTGCCTCATAAAATTTTAAAAGTTGGTGAATTTCACTTTGGCAAGTAACTATTGTTTTATTAAACGCCTTTATGAACGTTTTATTGATTATGCGCCGCTTGAAGGGCCAAAGAGAAAGGATTTATTCGCCGTATGAAATTTCCAAGTATATTACAGAGATATAATGTTAATTGTAGGTGTAAGGGGGCGCACTTTGTAGTTTATAACTGAGAAGGATCATATGGGACCAGCTAGAGAACTTGGGAGGGGACAAAGCACTAACTCAGCTGTTCCGACACAGCCAGCTCTTAATTATCACGAATGTCATGCACACCTAACTTGGAGCTCTTTTGACTTACATTCGCTTCTTTTTATAGTACAATTTTGACGTATAACAATTATATAAGGTCATGGTATTTCTTTATTAAATTTAAATATCCTCTTTACAACCTTCTGTGCAGATTAATTAAATACTTTTGTAATTAACTACTTTATCACCTAATAAATACTAGTTATGTAATTGCAACTATAGTTACAAAAATGTAGTTGGTAACTGTAGTTGCATTTTCTTGGTTTTTCAATTACAATAATTATAGTTGGTATTCAAAAATCCAACTACTATTTCAAATGAAAAGTAGTTATAAAAATAATTACAATTAGTAGTTGTAATTGTAACTGTAGTTATTGAGTAATAACTACAATTACATACAGACAATTACCTTTCTTTTACATTCCACTGAGCGAACATATTTTGATCGCCTCTATATAAAAATTTTAATTCGTGGTGGTGATGAATGACTTATCTGGGACGAGCCATGCTCAATTGGTGCACAGAATATGGTTAGACAAAATATATCAGCACACACTGCTTGATTTTCCTGTCACTCTCGCCTAGGGCACTCCAGTCTGTCTCCTATATCCGTCACCAGTCAGCTACGAAAAGATTTTTGAAACAAATTACAATGAGTGGTAGTGAAAGTGAGGACGAGATCTCCTTATGTTTTGGAGCAGAGCAGTAGAGCAATTATTTTCTTTTTCATTATACTGTTAAAATAACATGTGTTTTCAGTGTATCGTTTGAGTACGCAAAGTGATACTTTTCTTTACTAGTACAGAAAAAAAACAGCTGTTATTGGAATATTCCTCATTATACTATCATTCATTGTATATTGCATACTTACTTAACCTGTATTTATTAAATCAAAACAATGTTTAATAATAGTGCGTGTTCAAATATTCCGGAAGATATTTTAAATGAAGCAAACATAGCTGTTAGTGAATTAATTCCGAAGAAATCCGGTCATAAGTATGAAACTGAGTATAGTAACTTCTGTAAATGGAAAAAAAATAAGAGAAGTCGGAGTATTTTAGAATTCATATCTTTATCTTCTGATTTTTTTATAAGAATAAAAATATTAAAATATTTACCTTATTTCCTTTTAAGAATAGGTACAGTATAATGAAAAGTCATTTTCAACATACGTACGCAAAGTATCTTTTCTGTACTCGGTCTTATTCCCGAACTCGGCTTCGCCTCGTACGTGAAACTCGACCTCGTACAGAAAAGATACGCTTTGCGTAGTAGTGATGAAAATAACTATTGCCTTGATGGCAAACTCCCCAAAATCAAATAGCCTGTATGACAAACATTCTGAGTTAAAAGTAATTTTAATTGTTAATTTATTTAAATTTTAAAGTTCAAAAGTATTATTTAATTTCATTCGACTAGGTAAAATATTAAAAGCAATTTACATATTATTTTCATTAGTTTACATTTAATTGCATTAAAATTATTTTCAGTTATTATAATAATGTAGTATATTTAATATAATAAAATGTTGAATATAAATACTTTAGAGTATTTCTTAACAGTCTCAACTACTTCAGTCAGCGTTTCACACAGTTTTTTAAAGTTACTATCCAAGTAACTGTAGTTGCAGCTACTACTACAGTTACAATTACTAACTGTAGTTGTTTTTGGAAATACTGATTTTCTCAACTACTAACTGAAGTTGGGAAATTTCAATTACAATTACTTATTTGAAAAATGTAGTTGGATCTCGTGCACGGGATGTGATGATTCATATGTGGGGCAGAGTGTTAGAAATATAAGGACGCGTCTTAAGGAGCACATCACACGTGACACTGAGTTTTCCGCACACGCCAAGAAAGAGGGCCATGACATGTCCACCATAAAATATCAATTGCTGTACGAGGAAAAGAAAGGGAAAAGATTAAATACGGCTGAGGGGCTGCATATAAGGCTGGACAGACAGGCGAATGGAGATCGTAATATTAATAAAAAGGAAGAGGCGGCAAGGCTGCGACATGTTAGTGACGGGGCCCTGTCTTCTCTACGGGGACAGAGGTTCAGTCGCCCGGCGGTCGTGGTCCAGGCTACGCAGCTTTAATCAGGTACCTCCTACATCTCCTCTCTATTATTAGTATGGGGTGTTTCATTTTTTATTTTTTAGATGTCTTTTACAGTTCCTCTGATGTGCTTTTCAGAGTTTCCCACCCACTGTGATATGTTTTCCTATCTGTAATTTGTGTTGTTTTTTAGTTTTTTAATTTTATTTATAGTTTTAAGTTTTTGACATACGCTTATCGTTGTTCACTTCTTTAATTTTTATTAGCTGACTAGTTATTAAATTTTCTATTGGTTTTACTCATTATTTTTGTGACTGTTTTTTATTTTGTCTTTGGCTATGCTATGATTGTTATATTGACTCAAGGTTTTGTTTGTCAGCAGGCACTGAAGATGGAGCGTTGACTCCGAAAGTGCACTCTGCATAATATTAAAAATCAGTATAGGGCAAAACCTTTTTATTGTGCCTTATAATTACTTCCAGTACTAGTTATCCCGAGTATCCATATGGAATTAAATAAATAAATCCACTGACAACTGAAACAAGCTTCTTTATGAAACATAGTAAATTTTTCCGTTATGTTTCGAATTAACAAATGTGATACCAATCTAAAAAACAGGTTCTATGTTTCTTACTATTTTAATCACATTTCACAATTTTTCCAACATCAAACTGTTGGTGACTTACGTACCGGCTGTCTACTTTTCAGTATTTCTTGAAACTGCTCAATTTTAACTAAATTAGAAATATATATTTACATTTATATTAATGTATTTGTTTATATAACCATACATGGACCATTATATATATATATATATATATATATATATATATATATATATATATATATATATATATGCTCTAGGCTAAATTTGAATTGGAAAAGTAATCATTTACAAACTTGGGAAAGGTGAAGGTTAAAAATAGCTTCATGTTCTATCCCTTGCCCAGATGAACTTTAGTTTAACAATTTGCTACCTGAGTAGAGAGCTGTATTGTACCGAGTCGATCTGACAGCTCCTTCGGGATAACTACAACTTTGACTGACCCACCAAGATTCCACCTCCACTTCGCCCTGGTTGATTATTTCTGCTCAGGCTATCGTGAGTATCCTCAGTTCACTTGAACCAATCCATACCAGTCTATATATATAAGGTTACTTTACCAAAAATTTAAAATTAATCTTGGCAATGTAAGGCTGTAAGGAGACCAAATCAGAACATCAAATGCGATTGATAATGTATTTATTCCTATTTGTGAGGCTGCCGTAGCATTTAAACGCAAATGCTGATAGTCTATGCCTACTGAAATCATTGATTTTGGAGGAAAAGTGGCTATCCTGCTACGAACTTATATGATTGTTGAATTTAAAAGGACGACAGCATGACAATAAAATTAGGAGTACACAAGCTTCCACCGAACTTTCCCATTGAATCCACGAAAAGCAATAACTGGAAAACTAAAAAAAAAAGATAAATCTTGGTTAATATTCATGAACAGAAGATATTTATAGAAAATTACATTTGCAATAATGTTGGCTCTATACAATTTTTCGATCCGACTTATAATAATGTAGATATTTTGAATTTTCGAAATTCTCCCCTCTAACCCCTCCCCTCCCTTTTCAACCGGTCCGATTTCAGCCGCTAACGCCTTGATCTTTTTTTTTTTACATAAAACGGTTATATATCGAGTTTTGTATCGATAAGACAGGTATTGCGACAGATATATATGTATATATAATTTTCAACGGACCTCTTTTTCGTCATCTACTAGGTATGATCAATGGATATTTGAAGAGAATGGTCGAAAATCACGTCCTGAGTACAACCTCAATAACAAATACAACCTGCTAAAAATTTGTTCATAGTGTAATCTGTAACATCTTGATATTTCAATTATAAATACATTGATATATTATATATTTCAGAAAATATAAATTTCCATAATGGCCCTTAAACTAGTTAGGAAAAATTTGTTCTGGATAAATCAACTTTTATCCTTTAAAATAGCTATATAAACATTTGCATATACATATATATATATATATATATATATATATATATAAAGTACATGTTAAGAATTTATTCAAGTTTCTACGAACTTTATAAGAGTGAATCTTTTGATATTATATGGGAGAAAAATATAAGTGCTAACGTTCAATTTTATTTGTACGAACCTGAAGAAAGATAAAAATTAAATTAGGAAACTTCTGCACATGTCCAATTTGGAAAGAAACACATGTTCAACTTCGATAATCTAGTTATACTTAACTGAAGTTTACTATGTCCTTATGTTCACCAACATCCAAATAGTTTAGTCTCTTCAAATAGAGTTTCTATATGTTTTTATTTTTTTGGAGATATAACATATTGTATTAAACTACGTATTACTGTAATATGAGAATAAAGCTGTCTATCGTAGGGAGTTTATTCTAATTGTAGTATTCTATAAATATAATGTAAATAATTAAAATATTTCATTCCCGTAACAAAGCACCTGATTATGGCACGTTTTGATCGAAAGACCTTATGTATTACTTTAGAAATTGGTGGGAAGACTCCCTGTTATTAAGACCTGTTTCCCTAATAAAATAAATATTCTATTTTTGAGGCTGCATCGCTGGGAAGTATTTTCATTAAGAGAACTTCGGCTATCTGCTCCAGCGGTTTGATTTTTTTTTTTTTTGGGGGGGGGATGCATTTTTTTTTAATAAAAATGCGTCCATCTTCGTTAGGCAACGTTTTAAATTGATTAGTTACTTCATTCAATCATATGTTTTGGAGTTTTATTTTAATATGGCTATCCACGTTACAGAGAGTATGACACAGTCCACGCCATTTATTGTATTTGTTCTGGTGTTTATATCTAGAGCTTCAAGAACAAACCTTTTGCCGAGTTTGTTTTCTCTGTGTAGAACTTTTGTCTCGTCGAATTTAATTTGGTAGGAACAAATACTTGCGTGTCTAGCTATGGCGGGTGCCTTTGTTCTGTGATGTTTCAGATCAGCCATGTATTGGTTGACTCCTGTTGCAGTCCTCTTACCTGTCTGTCCCAAATGAACTATACCGCAATCACATAATAAACGTTATAGTAATGTAAAAGTTTATATATCCCTCTGACGGGCGCGCTGCGGCATTTGGACCGCAATCTGAACATTTGTCAAAATACTAGGAATATAAATGACTTCAGCGGGCTGGGGGTTCCAGGTATTTGTATATCAACATATTTCTGACATGTTGAGTTGGTCATGCCCCCTCCATTCCCCTTACCTCAGTAGCTATTCTGCTCTTATTTGCGTGAGTTCAGTAACTGCGGTCCAAACACTGTGGCGCGCCCTTTAGTGTTACAGATTCAGAAATCACAGTATCCATCAAGTAACGTGCAATAATTGTCAGGGAAATGCTTTATACGAGGAAGAAGAAGTTTTATTTCTGTTCTGTAATATAAAAAGAAAAAGTTCATTTTTTCTATTTCCTAATTGATAAATTATTTTTTTTTCTTTAAAAACCGAATATTTTTTCTGCATTTGATCATTTATAACCTCAAACATATTTTTTTTATTATATTACTAATATACTATTACTCTGAATTTATATTACAAAATCTTTGTTCAAACTTTATGAAAATAATTAATAATTTTACTCTATTTTTATTCTGTAAAATAATATTATAAAACATAAAATTATTGTTCCTATACCACGCTCCTGAATATCCTATGGTGGCGGTTATGTACAATAAACAATTTATTATTAAAATATTTCAATCATTATTCCACCTATTGCAAGGTTGTTTTTGATATTCCAGAAGCTATTTATAAAAAAAAAAATGTAGCCATCCTTTACTTAGTAATACGATAACGTATAATTTTCATGCATTAGAATTACTGTAAACCCAAAGCAAAAATGAATAAACAACATAAATAAGTAAGTTATTGCTTATTTTCTAATAAAAAAATAGAAAAAACAAAATGCGCAAACACCGCAGCTCGCCCGCTAACGTAACTCAAATAGACGCGCCCGCCGGAGGGATATACAAATTTATTTTATTAAGGTTGAAGTAAGCGAAACAGATACTAAGAAATAATAAATAATTTTATATGATAATGAGTAATGATGCATCATTGTCAATAATATTCCGGTTATCTATGTGAGATAATTCGATGGCCTTTAAACACATAGATATCCTATAAGCTTGGGTTGGATTCTGGCTTGGGCAGTTGTAATTTATTTAGTGACGGTTCTTTGGTCCCACGAAAACTGGGAATCGTAACTGGCTGGAATTTGGTTGAAAATAAGTTTTAACATGAAAAGCAGGTGAAGATCTTGTTTTCAGCTGAGAATAACATTACGTACTTTCGGGGAGCTTATAACTTCTTCATCGCATTTTCTTCCAAGGCTGAGAGGGGGGGGGAGTTAAGTCGGAAATAAAGAACGCCTTAAAGTAGAAACTTTCCTCGACTATTCATCTTCATTTGCGAGACATTACGGGATCCCGGGATGATGTTATACGGGTTGCTTGTCCTCCCCCGAGGGGAGACGAAGGGGAATATTAAGGGTAGGACACCTAGATTTCCCTTTTCACCGAGGGAAGGACGAGAGCTAGACATTAACCAGGTCAGTCTAGCAAAAACACAGGGAACCTGGCGGTCGATAGAGACTACCCTCTCTTACGTTAATGCTGTAGAGGGCAGGGCGAGTTATGGCACCCACCGTATGCTAATCTCTCTCAAGATAGTTCCTCGGGCAATAAAGGGCTATTGGAACAGTGTAGAGGAGTTTGATGAGCTCTCATTTATAAACTTTCCCATTCCGAGAGTTAAAATTTACGGAAATGAAATGCGCTCTAACTCACTTTAACCAATAAATAGGTTACTACGAGCAGTTCTGGGAACAGTAGTTCCCGCTCTCACGTCTTACCATGGCGTAAAACACTTAGCACTATGGTTAATTATGTACTGAATTATCTAAAAACCTTAGCTCAGAAGAATTGAATATTCTGGGTCTCACTCTATTTGTGAGAACATTTTCAATCACTCAATTTTAAGAGCTTCGGAACGTAGGCGATGTTCTTTATTAAAATATTTAAAAAAAGAAGAACAAAATTGTAGTTACAAATTGAAAAATAAGAAACGGAACTTGAAGAACACTAAATGGAACAATATTAAACATAAAAAAAGACAATAACAATCACAATTGAAACCCTCAAATAAATGATAAAAAAGTATTAAATATCTAAAAACTATTTTGGTGTATTAATCAAAGTTTTCAAAAGTTATGAAATAAAAATAATAGATAAATAAAATTGTTTATATTATAAACGTAGAAAAAAAATAACACATTAAACAAATATTAAAGCATCTCTCTAAGACTTAAACGTACAGAAAAATTATTCAATTTTGTTAAAAATAAAATTTAATAAATGAAACTCGATATTTAAACGTTTGAAATGATTAAACAATATCCATTTATAAGACGATATTAAAAAGTGGCCTAATTTTATAACTGACTTCCTTATACAATTTCTTTCTTAGTAATGTTTTCATTTTTTTTTTCATTTCTCTTTTTTGTTTAAATTAAATTAGTTGTTTGGTGAGATGCCAGGTACAAGGAAGTAAATTAACTTACTCATTTTGTAACCTTGTAACCCCCCCCCCCCAGTCCTTTGATAATAATTCCTTCAGCTTACTTACTTAAATTGTCATTTATTTTAATGACTGATACAAAGAAGCAAAACTGGCGAATTCTTCTTATGCCACTTGCGATGTAGAAGTAGAAGTTATGAACCTCATTGGGGAAAGACAGAAATGATGTGCAAGTAACTATTTGAGGATATAGAGAGTGACAGAGACAGAGAGAGAGAGAGGGGGGGAGAGAGAGGGGGGATTAAGAGAGAGAGGGGGGGGGAGTGAGAGAGATAGGGTGAGGGGGGGAGAGAGAGAGAGAGAGAGAGAGAGAGAGAGAGAGAGAGAGAGAGAGAGAGAGAGAGAGAGAGAGAGAGAGAGAGAGAGAGAGAGAGAGTGGGGGAGAGAGAGGGGAGTGGGAGAGAGAGAGAGGGGGAGAGAGAGAGAGGGGGGGAGAGAGAGAGAGAGAGAGAGAAAGAGGGGGAGAGAGGGGGGAGAGAGAGAGAGAGAGAGAGAGAGAGAGAGAGAGAGAGAGAGAGAGAGAGAGAGAGAGAGAGAGAGAGAGAGAGAGAGAGAGAGAGAGAGAGAGAGAGAGAGAGAGAGAGAAAGTTTAGAGGACGGAGAATATAAAAACTTGAAAATTTTATCACTGACCAATTAGAGGTAAGATTTGTACCTGAGCTTTTTATTATATAAAAAGAAGTTGGTTTCCCAATTCTTTGTTTACGTATGGAATCTGGTATTAGGTACAGTTTTCCCTTAACAAGAAACAAGTACTTGTATGAAAAGAAATTCTTATTTTTTTATTCATTTTATCATTTAAATAGTAAATACCAGATTCATTAAAGTGAAATGCATATACGAAAATAAACGACTTTTTCCAAACAATGTAATAATATACAGGTGTTTGTTTCCAACTTTAGTAGAAACTCTAAGTACGACAGGTAGTTCTTCCAGGAATGGTTTTAGATTAGTGCCTCTGCAGACATTCTTGTGGCCTCTTAAAAAGCAATCTCTCCCCTGCCTACGATACGAGTAATGTTCTGTTATTAGTGCTGAATTTACACTTCCACACGTGTTGCTCAGGGCATTAACAACCCCAAGCCTAATGCCTTTCTTCAATTTGCTGTAATCTTTCTAAAATTCTCCTTTTTCAACCATTTGAGCTTCTCATCGATGTACATTCTCTCCGTCATTCCCTTCTCATGGCTGATGATGTGTGCTCTATGAGGTAGATGGAAATTATGGGAAAATTACTGCTGTATTCTGTGATTCGTTAATTTCGTTGCCGTTTTATTTGATTTGTCAGAAATGTTGTTATGATGCCTGAGATAAAAGTGTATCTTTTTATGAGATATCATATTAAGACTAATTGTTCTATTGCCTTAGGTGTTTGTGTTTACTATCGACAAATTCAGACAACATACATCAAAAACTTAGTTAAAATATAAATTTTTTTTTATTTTACTTTCCTGTTCGAAGTAAAGAAAGGTTTGTAATGATAAAAGGTTTTATATTTTCGAAATTTGCCATAAGAACCAATGTAAACCCGTATGTGCGTACTTCTGTATGTATATACATATCTTGCATAAATAAAAAATAACAAGCTTTTGAATAACAAAATTTTATATTTATGTCAGATCTAGCATCTAATTTTGCACCTCTTTTTTTTTATACAAATCGAGAGAGAGACACCTGTAGATTTCGTTTTATTTAATGACCTGATACATTTCGGAAATTTTCTAGATCAGTATCAGTTATCAGAGGTAAGATTTCTATATGACTTTTTTTATTAATAAAATATCTTCAAATAATAACCATATTTTTAACGTGGTGCATTGTATTGAAGGTGTACTCATATGAGAACAATTTAAATTTGAACTGCAAACATTTTGGATATTTAATTTAAAAGGAGTACAAGGGATCCATTTAGAGTAAACATCAGATTTTTGCAAATGTTTATATTCGTTTTTTCTTAATTAATAAAATATTAATAATAATAAGTTGTTTTATATAAACATTTTTCCTCATATGACAAAAACGATTGGTTTTTCATTGATGTTCTGCATATATAGATATATACATGTGTTTGTGTTACAGTTTAAAGAAGGAAAAAATCATAAACTTATTGAAAATTGTTCTTACGCCAATAATTTTGTTCTATATATTTGTTTTCCATATTTGTTTTGTATTCTTAGGAATTTTCTCTTTAATATTGGTAGAATTATGAGTAATTATGATTAAATAAGGATGCTGCTAATGAACCTCTTTTGAGCTTTTGACTATTATTTTGTAGTACCTGATAACGAATTAAAAATAAACTTAAATTACTAGTAGAAAGAATTTCACATATATAAAATTGCACATACATGAATGATTTTAATGAGTATAAATTGGATATTAACCAGTGACATTATTTCAAATTCTTTGCATATTGAATTTTTGGATACAGGTCTCGTGATTGGATTTTGATGAAATTATCAAAAATTTTATTATGTTTATATTTAATTTTATAATAATAGTTTTTTTTTTCTGGGATGGGAGGATTTCTTATGTGTGTCTTTGTTGTTGTATGAAGTATTAAAAACTTAGTTACAAGTAAAATTAGTTTTATGACTTTTATAGATATACAGTTTTGTATCTCATCGTTCATGAGTGTAATTCTAGTTTTGCGGTTGCAAGTACTAGTCGAAAAGTCCTTTCACCCATTAAACAATAGAAATGTATCATAGTAGACATTTTTGTTCTTGTAAATCAAATATTTAAGGAATAATATGAACTTATTAGTTTTTTCTTACTTTTTAAATAGCTCCACTTTCTTTAATGCCTACGTTAATATAATATAAATGTATTTTATTCCTAACTTCCCGTATTCCGTTTACTAAGGGACATTATGAGGAAGGAAGAGACAATTTCAAAAAGCGTAGGGATATAGTAAATGTATTTTTATTGATCTACTTCCTTATGCTTAGTTCATTAAGCACCTTTTGGACAGGTTTTCCTTTTTGCAATAAAGCGGATTTATTTGTAAAGGACTCCTTTCTATAAAAGAAATTCCCGTAAAAGCAAAATTCTTCAATTTCTTTAAAATAAAATTAAATTAAATTAACGTCCTATTAGTGCTACTACAGCTTATTAGGTGGGAAAATATAAATTAAAAAAGTCCGTCTCAAAGGAACTGCGTAATCTAAGCATATTTCCCAAGGGAAGGTTTAAATAGATAAAGATACTTACTGGCAACACTACCGTGAATGTTAAGTGAATAAATACAGACGGTAATGAGAAATCCTTCAGTCCATTTACATATCTCTACAACGGAAAACTGCTGAAGTGTAAACAAACAGACCAGGCAAACCTCATAGCTCTGAATAAATAGATAAACCGGAAAGAATAATAATTAATAAAATATATCGGAATATAACGTATTAATTTTGTTAAAAACAATTTACTAAAGCTAGTGCTGTAATTTCTAAAGTATCAGAACCATTTTTATCTCAATCATTAAAATTTTAGTACTCCAAGAAGAAAAGAAGGGGGGTGTCAAAACAGAACGAATTTGTTTGTATCTCGCATAGTAAAGCTTTGTTGAAAACAATATTTGGTATGAAGAACATATCTCTGTTAATACTCATTATACGGAAAATATGTATAGATCAATATTTATAGTAAATTTAATTTCCAATAAGATTGTGTCTATACAATTTTTTGATCCGACGTATAGTAACGGAGATATTTTGAATTTTTGAAATTACTTCCCTCTAACCCCTCTCCCATCCCGCTGGTCCGATTTTAGCCATTAACGAGCTTGATCTTTCTTTTTATATGAAACGACTAATAATCGAGTTTGGTAACGATTAAACAATAATTACGACCGCTAGAGTGGTAACAGACATATATATATATATATATATATATATATATATATATATATATATATATATATATATATACACAACACAGTTATGACCGTTCATTTTCGTCATCTCCTAGGTGGGATCGATGGACATTTGAAGAAAAATTTCGTAAATCGCCTCATCAGGCCATTAAGGGAAATCTGCTAACACTACCTTGTACCCAAGTTGGGATTACGGATTTCATCCGATGATTCTGCCATCGAATGAATAATCGAGCCTCACCCGTACTAAAATAGAATGTTGATAAACAAATTTAATCTGATTGTCCGTAGTTAGCGATGTTATGTCATAAAATTTGGTAGCCTGACAGCTGAATAACAGGAAATTTCTACAGTTAATCATCCAATCCGCTGGATTTATTGTTTATAGTCGTAACTAATATTTAATTATCATATACTGATTATAGTTGAATTGATTTGTCACGTCTCTAATCCATTAGTATTTCAGAACACGGCATACTCCTGGATTAATCTGGGTGGTGAATTAATTTTGAACGCAGTATGCACTACATAATGCAGAAACTGTGCTGAATGGTTCCGTGTAAATCGTACAAGCCTAGCGAATGTTTGAAAACGTAATTTCATACGTAATGAAAATATATTTAGTCTCTTTTAAATACGTTGTAAATAATTCAAAATGCAATTCATATTGTAAAAAAATTATTAAAGTAAATTTTAATCTTTTATGATCGGTTTAGCCGATCATTTTACTATATAAGGCATAGAGGAGAGAGTAAAATCGGGTACCTCCTCTCAGCTGTTGCATGTACTGCAGTCGGGCTGATAACGGAGCAACTACAATCCACCGTTGAAGAAGAAGCAACGGCCATTACGCCAAATCGTTAGTCGTGCTGGTTTTGCATCAAGGAAAATAATTCTATTTTCGTAGAAGCTGCTTATGATTTTGGTGGAAAAGGTTTTTGGTTGTACTGCACTCCTATTCCAATTAGAATACTGGTATGTAGTTCTCTAAGTACAAGTTTTAATTACCTTTATGTTAGCACTAAGTAATTGTCTTTAGCGTTTGGTATGCCGGAATGACGCAATGTTTTATTTAACTTTACGCGCGGGGGAAAACCAGGTAGCAGCTATGCCACGATTCTCGAAGCATGAAAAGTATAATTTTACCTAATTTTGTTTAATTATTTCACTGTAAAAGCATGTATAATGACAAGCAATATGATAAATCATGTGGTGATAAAGAAATATGATAAAAAAATGTAATGGTAAAATAATCTTTAAAATTTTTATTTTCCCATAAGAAAAACATATGAGCCCGGTTCTACCCTACTAGTGAGGTAAAACCGGGCAAAATGACGTTTTACAAAAAAGTAGGGTAAAACTTCTTTAAAAATTTAGATTTAGTTTTTGAAACTGTAGTTGCGTTAACAGATAAGTTGACTTTATTTCAACATAACTTTACTTATTTGTGGTAAAAATTGTAGTTTCTGGAAGCCTTCAAATCTTAGCTACCCGGTTTTACCCCACTTTCCCCTACTGCTTGCTAGACATTCAAAACGCAGGCGTTGAGGATATTAAGCAGATTTCCTTACCTGTTGTTATGCAACGCTGTAGACTACGTCCCACAGTTTATTCTTCCAGAATATGAATCCTTTGCAAACCTTGGCACGATATGTCTATTGATTCAATTGTTTTAAGTAAAAATGGAAGCGAAGATTAACTAAAGACTTAATACAAATAAATCCCAATATTTCTGTTAACATTGGAGTTAGAGACAATATTTAAAGAACAACAATTGCACGAAATTAAATTTGTGATAACATGTTTCCAACCGACTCATAATAATGGAAATACATCAATTTTTCCAACCCTTCCCAATTCTCCTCCTGATCAGCCGTTTACAAATTTGGTCTCTATTTTTAACCAAAAACGTTTAGAAATCGAGTTTGTTGAGAATAAACAAAAATGACAATTATTGATTGACTCAACAATATCAGATCAATATTTCTACGTTCATTACAAAAATAATTATTCAGATTATTAGGGTTCTTTTGATTGCAAAATTAAATACACAAATTTTAACGTTATTTGACAACACACTATACACTTTTATTTACACAGTTGGTAATCTGTTTTTCACTACTAATCTCAGTATACTGTGTTAAATTCACATACTATTGCACAGCAGAATAACTCTCGATTTGTTCACTTGAATGTCTGGTCAAATCTCTGATTCTCAACTAAAACGTCGAGCTGGCCGAGTTTATATTAGCCCGCCATCGGCACTAGCTGTTTCGAAACCCCAACTTGGCCACTGATTGGCCTGTGCCGGGTCACCTAGAAGTTTCTAGATTCCCGCCCTGGTCCAATCTATGATTATCTTTCCAGGAATGCTCTCATTTTCCTTGTACTTCATAAATAATTCATTATAAACGAGTGGGTTGCATTTCATGTAGCAACAAAATCTCTCAAGTAGACCTATGGATCCATATTTTGCAACAATGTATATAAATTTGTAGGGATCTCATTTTCGTCATTTCCTAGGTAGATCAATGAACATTTTTCAAAATTGAAAATCTTCAAGAGAAAAACTTATAACACTCCGACTATATGATATATTTCCTAATTTCTTAGAACTAATATATGTCTCAAATGTGTTTTGGTTGTCGTCTAGATAAGTGATAAGTACATGATTACTCCTGTATTTAACTTCCCCGTTCGGTACTGTAATATAGTATTTCGTTTCGGTTTTATGCAGGTTAAAATGCGGATATAACTTCTTTATCCTTAGAATTGTGGGAAGATCTGTGGCTCCCTTGGTCTGTAATATATACAAATACGTTCTACAAACCAACTTTTATGATATTTCTTTGAATCTTAAAACCGGGAGATACCCGTCCGCAATCGTTCAATATTTTATGCGCTTCACAAATGTAAAAATATAATGTGTGTACAGAAAGGACACACGCCATGAAATTGAATGGGTTCTTATAACATATGATATTCAAAAATCATATGTTTCCACGGGATACTATCAGTCATCATATCTATTTTCAATCAGTCATCGACTGATACCAAAGGAGGTATTTATATATTTATTAACTATATATGCTATAGATTGTATTAAAGTTCATTTGAAGTTGACTTTGCATAAGATTAATTGTTATAGAATAGTTAATGACTTTGTATCCAGGAGGCAGTGCCATTCCTGACATGGCTGGGGCCCTAACTCTCGGATGGTATGCAAACATCGCTCCCCCAGCTATCTTCATGACCTCCAACCCCCTTCCACATCCAACCCCAGCTTAATTACCAAGCGTGCCTCTCTAGAATTCCTCTTGGCACCCACCATATATCCACACCGATGTCCCCATTTATGTATCACTACTCGTTTTTGAATGTAAGCGTTTTTTCCCCTTATTTTTGACACGTATGAAGCTTATCATACGTTTTGAGTTACGGCATTTTCTCCTCTGTTCCTTACGTAGTGTGTACATCATAGAATTTTAGCAGATTTCCCTTAAGGGAAATCAGCTATTGAGGTCGTACTCATGACGCGAGTTTCGAAAAATTTCTTCAAATGTCCATCGATCCTACCCATGAGATGACGAAAATGAGGTCCGTTCAAAATTATATATATATATATATATATATATATATATATATATATATATATATATATATATATATATATATATATATATGTTAACGATCTAGCTGTCGTAATTTTTGTTTGATCGTTACAAAACTCGACATTTAACCGTTTTATGTAAAAAGACAGATCAAGTTCGTTAATGGCTGAAATTGTACCAGAGGGAGGGGAGGGGTTTGAAGGGGGGGGGTTTCGAAAATTCGAAGTATCTCCGTTATTATGCATCGGATCGAAAATTTGTATAGAAACAATCTTATTGGAAATTAAATGTACTATAAATATTGTTATATACACTTATTCCCTATCTTGAATATTAAGAGAGATATTTGCATTTTTATGAAGTCTGTGGTCGGGTGTTGTTCGGGTTAGTGCAGACGTTTTCGGTCTGGCGGAAGCTTCCAACCTAACCTGGCCTTTCTAACCTTACCTAACCTTCTTTACTTTGTGAGATTTATGCAAATACGTTCTGTTCATTCGCCCCCCCCCCTTCTTTAGTTCTTGGACTACTAAAATTTGAGTTATTAAAATATAAATTATTCTTACAATTCAGAAGCCGTTTCAGTTGGGAGTTTATTAAAATTAACTGAAAGATTTCTCATTACCGTTTGTATTTACTTATGGTGGTGTTGTGTTACCAGTATGCAGATTTCCCTATTGCTAAACTTCACATAGGAAATCTGCTTAGTTTACGCAGTCCCTACGTGACGGACTTTTTAAACATGATGCGCCACATGTGGTTTGCAAATATACGTATACGACGGTGTGGGTAGAGTCGTATTACATCAAATACTACCTTGAGTATAAGAGGGTAAAAAACTAATCCGTCACGCAGAGGCTGCGATGTGAAAGTTGGACTGCTACCAAAAGGTATTATATTATATCAAAAGCAATGGAAATAATGATAATGAGAATCGCCAGAACGAGTTGGTCTCAAAATGAATACATCATGAGAGTTCTTAATGAGTGAAAGTAGAAGTTTTAAATGCTGTCCAACGCTAAGGAAAAAATGGTGTTAGACTTATTGAACATTTTAGAAGGTTGACAGGAAAGTGATTTTTTAAAGACATCAAACATCTCATGAATTTCTGTAGGTTTAGTAATTTGTAAAGAGCTGCTTCCCCAAAAAACACACTGTTTACAATCACAAGGCCAAGCCTTTAGACGGTAATAACGGGATATATGAACATAAAACAAAAATAAATGTATAGCAAAATATTTTTAAATTACTTAAATTATTTCATTATTTTCTGTTGCCAAAGAATGTGTGAAAACGTATTAATATTTCATTAAAAAAAATGGGAAATAACTTCAAATTATTTTTGTTCATTTTATTATTAAAAATGAAAATAAAATATGTGGTAGTTTTAATTAGTTTTTTAAATAAAAGATAATAAAGGCGTATAAATAATTATTCCTAAAATTTATAGGGGGTAAGCAGTGTTTTTGAATTCCTTGAGAGGGGAAAAAGTGAAAAGTGTGAATGTTGTTTTGCACATTTTCTTTGGAGTGCTCTAGGCTGGGGGAGTATCATAACCTTTTTATAGGATTTAGCCGGGGCCCTGTGTGAAATCTTGCAAAATCCTCTGTTCGTGACAGGCATAAAGTATCTTGGATATATACCCCGGAGTTCCCAGGTACCTTCTCTTTTCTCAAACTTACCCTTCCAAATATAACTCCCCAATCCATTGCACCGTCCAACCCCTTTTCTCTACGGCTTCCGCCAACTTATGATGTAAGCCCCCTTTAGTTCGCCCCCATTAGATTTCATATATTCCCCGAATGAGCTCAGTTTCAAGGCTCAGTAATATACTTCATGCTTAAACCTATCTCTCTCAAACTCCACATATCATTCCTACATTTGACTTATTTGAGTATCCAGTTGCTCAAGAACTTGATCGACTAAAGAAAAATAGTTATTTATTAAACAAGTGACGAAAGTAGATCATTTTACAACTCGAGTGAAACGTTTACTCACACGAGCGAAGCGAGTGTGGTAATTTCACGAAAGTTGTAAATTCTACTTTCGTCACGAGTGTAATATTAAATTTTTTCTGTAATCGTGTAATACATGATCAGATCTAACCAGAATATGAACAAAATTAGGATGTTGTGAAGATGATGGTAAGTTGTTGGTAGGTTATAAGCATGGTTGTGAAAGGTTATAAGCATAGTTATAAAACAACTAGTGATGATTGTGAAGTAGTGCAGTTATAAACAAGTGCAGGTTATAAACAAGGAAGGTAATTATTATTATATTTAAATTTTAAAATATATTGATTATTTCCACCAATAATTCATTCACATTTCAATTTATTTTGTTAAAATAAATTCTTACAATGTTAAGAAACATTTAAAAGCATTTAATTTCCAACTTCAAATTATTTTTTAATTTATACTTATTACTAAATAGAACATTTTTCATTGGCATCGTATATGAATTTCAAATGGGCTGAATAAAAACTTCGATTTTATTATTGATTCAGTTTTTCTCAAAAAAAGTATTAAAAAATATATATTTTCCAGCTCCAGGAACAGCATTATTTCAATACATACTCTTGTATGGTTCTATAGAAAACTTGAAAGCGTAATTTGTGATTTAAACAAACAAAATACTCCTTAACAATTAATAATAATTTAAAAAAAATTCAAACTACAAATCCGAGTAAATGTATCCCCCTAAATATGAGTTTTCTTTGTTTGTGCGTACATCATACCCCTTTGCTTGGCTCATTACGTTTTTTAAATTATTCTTCAGCAAGCCATTAATGGTATTGCACAATTAACTATTTACATCATTCACCTACACCCCCGGGTCTTCAGAAATATTTACAAAAGTCTGTGTGAACTAAGCAGAGTTCCCACGTGAAATTTTACAATTGATAGA